>JAQIWA010001935.1:0-15437 GCA_034693305.1 Eueremaeus valkanovi
TCTCTCGAATTTATATTTTATTTATTATTATTACTTTAAAAACTTTAATCTTAAGTTAGTTATACAACAGAAACCATAATTTGCGTGTTTTTTGCTGAATATTTTCTCAGGTTTTTTGTTTTAAATTTTTTTGTTAATATTATTTTTCTTTCAATTTAAAGAAAGAACTTATTTATCACTCTTTTTCAAGAAATATTTAAAGTCTGATAAGTTTAGAAATTTTTATTTTAAACATTTCTTATAATTAATTGGAAAATAAAATTACAAATTATAAGGAATTAATGAATTTTTTCGTTTATAAACTGATTAATCGAGTCTTGATTTTATACTTTTTCTTCTGTTTAAAGCAAAACTGAGCTGAGCTACTTTCTATTCTTTAATTGTTTGGATTGACTTTCAATAGGCCGGTTAGAATTGATCTGTCTCACAGTCTGCCCACTTTCATCTGATCCGGCGGACATTGAGTCAACTTTCACTCTCAGATCAATATCAGAGTCAAGATCACCGAATTGAGGCTCAATCTGACCAACACTGGCATAAGTATCCTCTGATCTGATTGTTGCCGAAGGCTTATATTTTGCAGCGTTTGGTCCCTTTCCTGAGTTATTCGTAACACAATAATAGATTATTACGACAATCATTACCAATGAAAATATGAGTCCAAATACTATTCCTATAATTATTATTGTATTCATTTGGCTGTCATCTAAACCAAACACCTCTTCAATCGTTAATGAGAGCAATACAAGAATTATGACAACTATTTTTGATAACATTTTGACTAAAAATATTCTCAGTATTTGTATAAAATTAACGTTTGATAAATATGCTCCACAACAATAATCGATGTGATTCTGGTCAACCAAATCCAAATCTCAAAACGGATTGCTCGAGCAAATCACTGATATGTCGTATAAATCATTACAAGTCCAAGAATGAGCTCATACTGTATGAGTGGGACGTTTAGTGTTTACAGCTGTTTTTTGGCAAAAGTTGGTCCAGGGTCAATTGTCAACCAGGTTAATTGTGATTCAAATCCGAAAAGTATGCATGTTAAAGGTATTGATATAATAAAAATTATAAAATTCTAAACTACCTCATTTGAAAAAAGAGGAGCTAGAGGTCGTCATCTTATGATCTAGGTAAGCAAAAATGCCAGGAATTGGGTTACTATAATGATGAATGGGAAAGTATGTTTTTATAACTTCACTTCTGATGACTAAACTTTTCAATTCTAAACAGTCTAATAATTATTGAATCTAATCATGCATTCAATTATTGTTGTTATTATTGTTTATATAGTTTTTATCGAAGTGTAAAACAACACATAATTCACGGGAAGTTTGAAATAAATATTTAAATAATTTAACGAAAAATAATAAATAGATTGACTAAAAAAATTCATAAATTCAATGAATATGTCTTTAATTTTGAACTTATTTGCGATAATATTAACATCATTTGTATGGCATTGCTATGAATGCAAAGCTTCCAATGAGTATATGAGTCCAAAGGAATCGAACTCTAATTTATTGTTAATAATAGGCATAGCATTTGCCTTATTCTGTTTGTTCTGGATCATAGTTATGACAATCATTTACTGCACTTGTCTCAGGCGTCCAAAGAAGAAGACAAAAGTGAAATCGAGGCCAAGACGAGCAAAGTTCGGAGATTTAGACTCAAATCTGAAGCTCAACATTCAAGTGGAGGAAATGTCTGTCGGAAATGAAAAGTATGCCATCGATGAGATAGAGGACAAGAAGAGGACAATAGCAGACAAGAAGGTGACCAAGGTTGACAATAAAGACAATTCCACCGAAGCCTTGGAGGAATCTAAAAGAAGTGATTTAAATGTGCTCGAGTGCTTCGATCCTAAGCCCCTGAAGAGAACTCAACCACAAACTAATTGAGCTTTACTTTGATTGCGGGACAAAAAGTTATTTTTTTTCTTTATTGACTAAATTTTTTAATTTATATCTTTTTTCGATTAAAATAATTCAAAAACTATTATATTTATTGAATTTTGATTCAATCAATAGAGACTATCAAACAAAATATGCGGTCAGGGATTACTAACACTAAGAGCACAGAGAAGTAGACATCAATTTATTGATTTATCTATTCATTAATCATTAATTTTATGATAATATGATTAAAATCAGCTCGGGTTCAATAATAAAAATTCACGAAAAGTCTGAAATTAATTGAATTTAAATAAAATAACGATTTTTTAAAGAGAAATAATATAAAAATTTGTTTCACACAATAAAAAAAAGTCTTTGAGTGAAAATGTCTTTAATGATCGCATTATTGGTTGTCATATCAATTGTCTACCACTGCTGTGAATCAGATGAGAACATTGATTCGTATGATAAGAATGGAGACAAAAGTGGTTCAAAGTTTTGGATTATAATAATCATATCATTGCTCGCATTCATAATCGTTTGGTTTATAGTAATGGCAATCGTTTACTACTGTTGTTTCAAACGTCGAAAGTCCCGAAAGCATAAGACCGGCGGCAGAAGAGGAAAGTTTGGGGATTTGGATTCGGAGCTCAAACTCGATGTCAAAGTGGATGAACTGTCCGAAGGAAATGAACGGCTCACTGAACGTAGATCAGTGAACAGACCCATTGAAAGTACCAAGATTACCAATATCTCCCTTAAAGAGCCCTCCAGAAGAAGTGATTTGGATGTGAACCATTGCCTGGTTCCAAAGATGGAAAAAACATGAATACAGAGATTAAATTTACTTAAATTATAAAATTATTTATATTCTTGTTCTATATATTAAACAAAGTATTATATAAATTCTCACAAATTGTTTAATAAAATATTAATATTATTCTCAAATGTTTTCATTTGGTTTAAAAGGATGTGCACCCGTTGCGTAAAACTTTACCGAGTTGCCGGGTTAAGTAATCTGGGGAAAAGAGGGTCCGGGTGAAACATAAGTCTCATAAAATTATAGATCAAATAATTGAATTAAAGTAACGATTATTCTGATTCAGTAAAAGTCAAATAAATTGAATTCAATTAAATCATTTCAAAAAGTAGAGGGTATATAAACTATAGATCAGGGTAGAAATTAGGAAAATAAAACTGTGTCCGATTGAAAAAAATGGCTGCAATGGTTGATAATATTATTTATTTCTTCAATCTTTGTGCTCAACAATTGAATGAATGAATTAAATTGATTGCACGCGAACTCAATTAAGAATAATATTTGAAATCAATTATTCGTTTTAACAGTTTTTCAAATATTTTTAAGACGTAATTGTCATATACAGAATATTCAGACATATATTGTAAGCAATGGTCAGTTCACTGATTCTCATATACTTCATAATTGCTTTGAAAGAAGTATTTTGTGGCAAAACGTTGTGCGAAACGGGCGCTCGAATTGATTCAATCGCTTATATAAACGACAAACAGCAGTGGTTTATAACAAGTGGCGGATACTATTGGATCGAGGAGCGGAGGAAATTTCCCATCCAATCCGAAGGAACACCACTTCCCGGTGGTTTCACCAAGGGAGAGGCAGCTTTCTATAAAAATACATTTACCGCCTGTGCTAACAAAGGAGGAAAGATTTTGGAGTCGGAGATACACCTGATTGAGAAGATAGGGTCAACCAATCAGGTACTGGTCTTTGATGTTCGTACAGGCCAGTGGCTGGATAGCGGTAAACCCAAGGTGTACGACACCTACCGCTCCATAAGCAAAGCAAAGATCGATTGGACTCAACCAATAGACGCGACATTTGTATACAAACTGACAAATCTGGTGATCGCGCAGAACAAGTCCTATACTGTCGTTGACTTCACACCCATTTGTGCCGATTCCGACTCATTCGGCAACTCTGTGGCCAATTATCCGATCACTGATCTGAGTGTTCAGGAAAGGATCGATGGACTGGCCCGGGCTTCCACTGGAAAGGATGACCTCTTCTATCTGTTTCAGGGAGGCTACTACTTTGAAGTGGGGGTCAAGAATTTCAATAAGAGCACCGGTAGATTCGAAACGTATAAGAACCCCCAAATAGATATAGTGACCGAATTCTTCAAACTGGACGCCGATTGCAAAGCCAATACACCCGAGCCTCTAATGGGTACCACAGAACTGAAAGAACAGTCGCCAACAGAATCAACGGGGGCTGTAATGCAGCCCGAGGTCAGTCCATCGAATGACGGTAGAGATGGCGGAAGTCTATTATGGATTATAATAGCAATTGTCGTCATTCTTGTCATTATCATTGCCATCATTTTGATCGTATGTCTGGTCGTTCGCAGAACCAAATCGAATGCCAATCCAGAAGAGGACAGGTTAACCATTGCCTCCAGTTCTCCAGTGGGTCCCAGTCCTGACACTCCTGAGCTCTCAGGTTTCAATACTAGTCCTTCGTCTATGTCTGTCAGATCGACGGCCATTCCTTCGGAAGCCCGGCCATCAGTCAGATCGTCGACCGTTCCTCCGGGCGCCGGACCATCAAATGCTGGCACTGAATCAACAGCCGTTTCGACAAAAACAACGACCGTTTCTCGACAATCCACTCAGAAGTGAATCGATTATAGCTTAGAATATATTTATATAAATATTTCAGAAAATATCTCTAATTTATGTTTATATAAGTTATTACAAAATTTCTTCAAAAATGTTTTGTATTTTTCTCTTTTATTTGATTGAATGCGAAAACTATTTAATAAATATTTTATTTCAATATTTTTAACGACTATTTTATTAGAATTAATTTCAATCAGTATTTAATTTTCCAGTATTTATGCGTAAATATTATTCAACTCAAGCGATAACCATAATTAAAGAGTTGTTTGAATTACATGTTATCGGTTCACCATATTCATGAATCATGACCGAGGGTCATTTCTATAACTTGACGCTATAGTGCAACACATTCCACAACCCTGGTTGTACTGATAAGCTGAGAGAATTGTTGTTCACACAAATACTGAACAATTAATGTCTTAATTACATCGCAAACAAGACAATTGAGTTACTATTAAAACAAAATTCATTTTATTTGAATAACAAAATACAGGAATCACTGAAACGAGTGCTAATTGTTTGATAAATTATTTACTTTCTTAGCTTAGAATCTAATTATTATTAATTCATTAAAATGAGTAATTGAAGGAAAAAAGTTCTTATTTTCAGAGAGAAAACACATAAAAACTTACAGTAAAAAAAATATTAAGAGTTAAGAGAGTAATAAATCAAAATTATGTCAAATAAAGTAATAATTTAATTGTTTAAACACACTTTGAAATGATAATGACATGGATGCGGCTGCACATGTCTAAGCATGGTGGAGCTTGTTTTAAGGCCACGGCACCCAGGCCACAATCAATTAAATAGCAGAGCTTCAAGTTTGAAGTTAACTTTGATTGAACCAAATTATATGCCTGTTGAATGGAACTGGTCCATATTTAAAACGCCATTAAATTGATCCAAGTCTGAGCACTCATTATATGTTTGGCCCAGTTATGTTATATTGGTACAAATTATGTTTGGCCCCATTTAGTTGTGAATCAATGATCAAATAAAATAGACTGAAAGTGACCCAGCACAACCATTCTTCCGGCAAAAATGAAATGTTGACTACAATAGTAGAGCTAAATGTGACGACAGATCAAGAAAAGAGTGACTATAATAGTGAATAACCTTTACTTCGATATGAAGTCGATTTTATTTAATTTTTTTTGACACTCAAATCAAGTGGTTTCTCATAATTATGATTGAAATTGAAAAAATAACCGTTACTTTCAATATTATCACTCTTTTCAAAACATTCATCTCTTTTATGACAGAAAATCTTTGAATTTTCTTCAATTGATATTATTTCTTGTTTTTGCTCAACATTTGATTCATTTTCACCATAATATCCAATAGAACCGTAAGGATTGTTAGGATTTGCGTCTATTGTTTTGCTATACTTTTTATCTGCGATTAAGTCTAAAAAATAAAATAAAGTCAAAGCTATTAATATTTGAGAATCACTTCGAAGTCATTCAAATCATACCCGATGTCATCGAAAGCAGATCCGGTCCATTAGACTGATCCAGGCATTGGTTATTATCGAATAGATGCGATCGATAAGAATTATATTCCTGGGTCTGTCGGATGAACTCCAGTTCCAGAATCTGTATATACTTAGCCGTTTGCAAGAGTACCGATGCTTTGCTTTTGGAATATATTTGTCTCTCTCTTAACAGTTCACTCAAACGATCAAAACCTTTGTTTAGTTTAGTATTCGCTTTATTTGTCGGAGTTTTCATAACTTTATTATTCATGACTTATATTAGCTTTGATTCTGAATAACAAAAACACTTTAAATACAAAACTAATTTATTTGTATTTGACTTTGAATTTTGAGAATAAAAGTATTTTTCTAATTAAAACATAGATTTCCTCAAAAATTTTCTCTTATTTTATTGGATTATTAAAAAAAGAAATTAAGTCTGTATTTAACTGAGTTATCAATTAAGACGAATACAGAGCTCATTAGAGAAAGTGAGGGAAAGATTTTGGTTTAGAGAGAGCTCTATAATATTGTAGATCTAAATGAGCCACTCGTTAGATAAATATCATTTGTTTCGGTTGACAAATCAGAGTTACTTCAGAAAGGATTTGAAACTTTTTATACTCTTATTATTCGGAACTTTAAAACGAAATAAATATTCATTTATTCACACAATATATTAAATATCTGATGAGAACTATAATTTTGGCCTCATTTCTGGTTAACTTCAATGAAAGTTCGCAAATGTGACCTAGACCAGGGTCTACAGTAATACAGGTCTAATACGGGTATAATTATTATTCAATTATTGTTTGGCTTCAAAGCATTGAATTAATTGATTTCGAATAACTGTAAAATTATTTATTTAAGAATATTTAAAAAATGTTTCTTAAAAAATAAGTTATAAATGAAAGGAAAGCATGAATTGATATGAAATTCATTCATGACTTCCTTTCTTTGGTCTGCCTTTTCTTTCGTTTAGCTTCAAAAAACTTCGCAATGTTTTCATTACTTGTTTTTGGTTTTGGATTTTCAATTTCTTTTTTATCATTATTTTCTTTATGTTTCAATGGCTCTTCCGATCCGAGCGACACATCAGACACCTTTAGTCTGAGCTCCAGAGTCGAGTCCAAATCGCCAAAAGCGGGATCAGCTCTCTGTTTGGTCGTCGTCTCTCTGGTCCTTATAGTCTCGTTCGTCTCTTTCGACGATTTCGACGATTTGCTCCGTTTTATGCATAGTTTAGAAGAACACAAATGTATTAATAGTATTAACAATACTATTGATATGATTATTGCCAATACTATTCCGATAATAATTAATATATTCTGATTATCATCGATCAGATCCATCACATCTGCATCGATCGATTCAATCACAATTAAGATCAGCAAAAGAATACTCGAAAGTCTGGACATTATTTGAGAAATATTTGAATATTTTATTTGCTTTTATGCTAAGACTAAACAAATGAGTTTTAGTCAACAGAAAAGCGCGAGGGTCATTTTGACTGTTGGTCAATAAAGGGTTAGATATTTTAAATCAACATTATTTTAAATATGATTTTGTAAACGAATAATGAAAAGTGTTTGCAAACTTCCAACAATTTAGCCACTTATTGAGCCGAACTGTATTTTAATTCAAATCAGTTGATGATAGCATCGGTTGAGTTCAGTCATAAATATTGATTACATTAATCGTTATTTTAAGTGAAAATCTCTAAAACAATGAATAATTCAAATGACAGTCAAAAAGAATCAGAAGAGTCGACGGGAGAGCGCAGTCCGAACGGACAGACAGACGAACCGTTTGAGAGGATATGCAGAATCTGTGGTCAGCACAAGGATCTGATCCATGTCTGCAATTGTATCAGAAATTTCGCTTTCGTTCACAAGCAGTGTCTGAACGGATGGATCGAAACCAATGACATCGAGTACTGCTTTCTCTGTCAGTTTCACTATCTTTTCGACAAGACTTACAAATCTTTGTGGGACTGGTTTGAGGACAGGGAGGATATGAAAGAGGTTTTGTACGAAATCAGTGCCAAAGTTCTCAATTTGATTCACTGTTTTCTGTTGGCAATAGCCGTCAGTACTTTCGTTGGCTTCAAATCCTATTGGTTTGCGATTCTCTGGACAGTAATGATCGTCAGAATCGCAAACATTCTTCTGATTGCCTATCGATTCGCAAGCATTGTATGCAATGATTACAGACTTTGGAAGAAAACTAATTTCATTATTAAAGTCAAACCGAACCCCAATCCACGCCATCTGACTCTCCATCCAAACTAATCAATCTTTTTCTGAATTACTCTCAAAACTATTTCTAATTTTTTTCTTTGAATATAAAATAAAATTGATTTGAATTCAATTCATTAGTTCTTTTTTGAATTTTATGTATTCAAACAATAGTTTGGCTCTTATTTCAAACATCATTTGAAAACATAGTAAAATAGTTTTCTAAAAATCATTTGAATTGAATAACAGAACAGATATTTAGAGATGACTACAAATTCTAGTACTTCCGGTGACTTAATCACATCTACTCAGTCGACACATACAGGAGACTCAAATCGAGCAAAGTTTGGAGATTTGGACTCAAAGCTCAACCTCGATGTCAAGGTGTCTGAAGTGTCCTTTGAAGACGAGAAGATGGACCCGAACAAATCCAATGAGAACAAGAGTTCAGTCAATAAAAATACCCAAATTGATCAACAATCCCAGGCCAACCCTATAGCTGACTTTTATGAACAGAAAAAATTAAGAAAAGATTCTATACTCATATCAATGTTTGCTTATATTATATATTATTATATTTTAATAACAAAAACATTTTTTTAGAATTTATTTTTATGAAATAAAAATTCATTGATTAATCCTGGCTCAATTCTTATACTAATATATTTAATTTATTCAAGAATAAAAATTGAATACCCCCGATGAGTGTGAATGATATTTTCCTAATGTAAATGTCATTTCTGCCGCCCATTACTAATAAAGGTTTTTTCAATATAAAAGTTTAACAGTTTTTGAACTCGCCTTCAAATCCATGCGATTTTTTGAAATTGAAAATAATTGTATGAACTCTACTGTTGAATAGATAGAATGCGTTAAAGGTGTTGAGTCAAACATGCTGGTTCATATAACTAGATTAGTATTCGACACATTATTATAAGTTAGGTTAAGTCCAAAATTGGAGCTCATTTTCATTTTTCACTAAAACATTACTTCTTATTAATGACCAGAATTGGAGACAATTTTCATATTTTGTTATAATTTAAACATTTCTTAAATATCGAAAACAATAATAACATATTATAATGAGTGGACTAAAAAAGGTACCCAGACTTGAATGCGGGAGAAATAGTCACAATAATTATGTACTATTAAAGCAATAATAAATTGAATTGATATAATTTCTACTCCAGATCAATTGTACTGCCGACGAAAGCCAAGAAATGAAGTTCTTTATGAATGCGGACAAAAGTGATGTGACTTTCATAGTGGAGGACAGGAAGATTCCGGCAAACAAATGGCTCCTCTCTATGAAGAGTGATGTCTTCGATGCCATGTTTTCAGACAATTTCAGAGAATCAAAGGATAAACGCATAGAAATAGAAGACATCAGATATGAGGTCTTCAAAGCAATGCTCCTCTTCTTATATTCGCATAAATTGGTATTAAATGAAGAAAACAATTATCTGATGGCAATGGATGTGTTCAGATGTGCCGACAAATATCATTTGAAGCCATTAATGAATAGCGCGGAGAAGAAGTTGATTAAAATGATTGGTTTGGATAATATGGAAGACATCTATGAATTCGCCAGAAGTTATGATTTGCATAAACTTTGTTACGCTTTGAACGCCTTTATCAAAGAAAATCTCAATCACTATATGAGTAAAAGTTTGGATGACTTAAAACGAATCAGTACTTTGAGTGACAGCTATTTAATGGGTTTACTACTGCAGGAAAGGGATGAGGAAATTGATAGATTGGAGAAAATTATCTCTGATGTGGCCCGAAGTTGTGTCACCTGTAAAGACAGGATCACTTTTAGTGCTATTTAACTATTATTCAAATGTCAATTCAATGAACTTAAATAAATTATAAATATTTTTCTCATTTTATTCAATAAATCTATGATTATATTTGACTCGAAGTATAATAGCAGTGATAGGCAATGATGTGATACAGGGCTGGCTGACCCAGCTCTGTTTTTCGATGATTTGGAGGCGAAAATATGAGGGAAACATGTTTTTAGGGGAAATCACCCCCTGTCCAGAATTTGTGGCTTTGCCTAACTCTGGTATAATAACATTGAATTTGAAAAATGATTTATTTTTATTAGACATTAAAATGTATATCAAATCTATTAATTTTTTCATTTCTCGACATTTCGTGCGATTGATGTAATTTATTGGAAATAATTGCAATAAAAATTGGTTTTAAGGTTATAATTGATGTGTTTATAAATTTTTTGTTTATTCAGAATATTGATCTGGATGAAATATTTTCTTGTTTATTTTGAACTTGCAAAACATAATAATAATAATAATCGATACTTTGTCAATGAAATGGAGAGTTTTAATATCAAATTAATTGAGAAATTCATTATAATATAAATAATTAAATGTTAAATCATATACAAAGGTATTGTTCTGTAGGTTATTCACAGATATTAATGAATTCATTAATTGACCCAATTTCAAAGTTTTATATCTATACTTATCACAAGTTCTTCTTAATTCAAAGCTTAGTTAATTATAAATTACATAAATTAAGAATATTCTGGTTTTAAGTTTAATTACAGGCATAATAGGCATAATAGGCTCAACCAAATAAAATATCGCTTTTCTCTACACAAATATCAATGTTAAGTGAAATCGACTTCACTTTCTGAACTAAAGATGACAAGGCTCAACCTATACTGAATTAATCGTGGATACACTTTTCCAGATTTTAAATTAAATTCATTAATTTAAACTGATCCTGATTCTTGACAATTTTTAATGAAATTACATTGTTACAATTATTATTCCAAATTCCGCCAAAATTTAGAAACTGACTCAGAATCGCTAATAAGTTATTGGCGATTCTCAGTCAGTTTCTAAATAACTGATTGCCATACACTGTTACACTGATGGCCTACAGGCCTCACAATCAACTGGATTAGAGGACAAATATTTTTATGAATTTTCTGAAGGAGAAAATGGATAGGACTTATTGGAACTTCTGTTACATTTTTCAAGTATTCACAAGATTTTAATTCTTATTAATAACATTGTTATTCATTCACACCATTAAAATAATTTAATTAAAGGGATGGCCAGTGCTATCAGTAGTATGCAAACTTTTTAGTACTGTTTTTAGAATAGCCGACCGATTCTATGATTGAGCCTGCAACTTTTTTAGTACTTGACTTAAATGGATTAGATTTATCTATAATTATGGCCAGTTCGGCCAATACTGTACCTCTAGGTCGAATGAGCTGGATATCCCAATAATATAATAGCAATTAAACTGTGCGCTAATGATCTTATTTTCTTCAATTTGATCGCATTTATCCATTGATTGACTCAACCATTATATGATGTCATAATGAAAGTCGCGTCGAATCGCCTTTTAATTGCTTTTATTTCTTAGTAACAGAATATTCTCATAGAAATAGTTCTCATATTTATTCAAATGTTTTATTAAACAAATAAATGAAAAGAAAATATTATTAAAAATGTTGAAAAGAATTTATAGCAAAGACATGAATATTCATAGAATGAATTCAATTGAATTGGAAACGAAAGTATACAACGGATGGTTGAGGTCTGACAGCGGTTCGGACAGAGTCTCAAAACTAAGTCATTTCAGAAATAAGAAGATTCCGAAGAAAAAGAATAAATATATTTCACAATCGGATCATTCGGTGTACAAAATGATTGTTTCAGTATTTTCTGGTTTCACTATCGCTGGCATTGATTGTAATGAATATTCAAAGAGGAAGGGTCAATTGAAAGCACTGTTCTATGTCTGGCATTACATCGTTATGTGTTTATTGATATTTCTGAATATAACGACATTTATTGCTATAACACAATCAAAGGCCGAAACACTTCCACTAATGATAGACTTTATTCGCATATTTGCGGCGATGTATAGATTTTTTCTGCTTAAACTACAGAGACATAAATTTAAAAAAATCATTCAACAGATCCAGATTAGTTTAGAACAGTTTCCTAATGTGAAAATAGCAGAAAGTTATTATTCAAAAGCTGTTGTTTTTATTGCATTTTATGCATCTGTTCAAGGTTTGCAAATTATTCACATAATTAATTGATATTATATTATAATTTAGCATGACCATTTATGACAATTTATGACCATTTCTGACCATTTTTTGTGTCCATATTATTATAATATTTTTAAATGTTTTAAATCTCTTCCAGGCTTTGCATTATTCAGAGAAATCACGAGAAAACATGATTATAAACACTATTTGAGCCAAAGATATTTTACAGTATTTGATGACATATTGATTGATTCAACTAAACTACAAAAATATATTGTTTTCATTGATGTCTGGGTCAGAAGCTTTCTGTTCAGAACTATATTCTTATTCGATATAATACTGGGAATTGCATTACAGAGAGAGATATTTAAAAGACAGAAAACATTGACTCAATTATTAGAGCTATTCTACGAACGACTGCTTATAAACAAATACATGGATTCACACAAACTATTGTCCAATTTTCGCCAAACATTCAGAAGAGTTAGAGATTGTGTTCTACTTTATGATCATATATACGGGCCAGGGATGGTCTTGTGGTTCTCCTTTTTCAGTTTGCTCTGTATATCAGAGATCAATAATTTTATGAATAACTTATTGAAAGGTAATTAAAATAACAATGAATCTTGGCACTTCCTATGATTGGCCAATCAGGGTCTATCTATATGTGTAGCTTATCCAGTTAGTTATTAAGAACTAAAATATTGCGTATGCAGTATATTCTTGGTCAAATATTTTGTATAGTAGCCGCAATGCTCTATGTTATATCGTCCTGGCACTATCCCCAATTTTAACCTTGTCCAATAATAAGTAAAATTGATCTTTAAGTTTGGATTATTATGCGTTAATTTACAAGGATTCACATTTTATCAAAATGAGAAATGCCTTGATCACATAATTGACATCGAGACCTGTCAATTACCAATCAGTAAAGTCCGTAACAAATATTCATTATATTTGAGTCAAATATCTTAACAAATAATTTCTTAAATTATCAAAAGTTCTATATTTTGTTGAATCCGTTAATATCATCAATACATACGAACTCTACGATTATTTTCTTATAATATTATGTATGACTGGTATGTGTCAAGCAATGAGTCTCATAAACTCATCTATAGTGTATTAGATATAGGTCCTGGGCCTAGTTTTGTCAAAATACGCTACTTAAATATCGGGATTGTTGTGTTAGCCTTGATGCTACCAATCTAGATTCTAGATTGCTCAATTATATGAATGCAATGTTATTTTCCTATTTTGTCACTGACTCTTATCAATAGAAATATGATCTCTCCTTCTAATAGACGACAAGAGCTTTTCGATGAACTTTGTGGTCCGAGTCATAGCTATCTGTGCTGTGTTTCAAACATCATTGGTATTCGTTTCTCGCACTAGTGATGAATCGCAAAAAACACTTATAGTCGTCAACCGTTTGTCTACTGTTGTTAAAGAAAATGATATGAAAACCAATTTAGAGATCCAACTGTTGAGGGACCAGATCTATGTGAACGACGTGAGGCTTACGTGTTGGCAGTTGTTTGATATCACTCGGAATGCTATCGTCAAAGGAATTCTGTTCACTGTTTACTATATAATCATAACATTGCAAATGCAGAACATTTCCAAACATTCAGAATAGAGTTCACAACTAATAATACAGAGTATAGTGATTATCAATATTTCATAAACTGATTTAAGCCAGGATAAATCCCAGTTATGCTGTATGGCCAACAGTATTAAAATGCAATGTTAGTGTCATTACAGGTGTAGGGTATTATTAGCGAGTATACTAGCTTATGTTTTTGAGAACGGCCTGTCTGTCTGTCCGTCCGTCTGTCCACCATTGCTGTAAAAGTTTCAAAATTTTGAAACTTATAGTGATTTTTAGTTTTTCAAGATTTTTAAAAATTTGAAATTATTCAACGTCTGTCACTGTTAGTACAGCTAATTCTTTGTAAATACAATAAATATGAATACCAATTGACCCAATTATTTTCTAATGACTATATTATCAAGAGTGTCACCAATAGATCTAATGTATACTCGCTGGCAATAACGTTCTTGCTTGTTTTTCGAGAAAATATTGCGCAACAGATGCTTATAATTGCGTACTTATAACTTGATCTCAAAAAAACTCTAACAGAATATACAGAATATCATATTTTTAATTGATTTCAAAGAACTTGGCGACACCTGATTGAAAGCAATGATTGGATCTATTGTGAAATGAGAGTCAAATACTAATTAAAGTACTAATGATTAAAACGTGTTTATACTGTTTTTAAAATTCATGAGAATTCAGAATCAAATCGAAATTCTCTCTAAACACGAATTCACACACAGAGTATACTTATATAATATTCCGGGAACTTCTAATAGGTTTTCACATTTTATCAAATGATAAGTAATGTATAGTTTTTATATTACAACAGAATAGAAGGTAGTTATGCGTTACAGGTATAATCCGGACAATTTTATGCTGCAAATGAATAATTGACAATGAAATATGTCATAGTTGTAAACAACATCATATGTAGATTTCTCCCAGACTAAGGACCTTGACAAATTAAATCAATATGGCAGTTCTTAAAAGGGAAGTGTAATTAATTAAGATAGTAACAAGCTAATAGTGTTTATTTTTAATTAGATGTCTATTATTTTGTACTCTTTTATTGTTTGTTTATCCCTTTAAGTGATAAAAATCAACAAGATTGTAACAAATCAACAATCAACAATGATTCGGTAATGAGATTTACGTAGATCATAATCATGACGCCATGTAGACAGGCTCAATCTATAGAATACATTCCAAAAATTTAATACATATTCTAAAATTCATTTGCAACATAAAATGTTCTCGATGATCAGGATATTCATAGTACATCCCAACCCTCTATTGCCTTGATCAAAATAAGTAATTCATTCATAAAACTATTTATTACTGTATTTCATATTTTATTGATTTATTTGAAGAAAAAAAAACAATAATTTTGTAAATATATTGAGTAATAAATTGAATGCATTTTTGAAATAATATTTTTCAATTCAATTAATTTTCTTTTTGTTTGCGAATGAAGTCTTTGAGCGCCACTCGAACTATAATACCGATCGAAACGATA
>JAQIWA010001936.1:0-15432 GCA_034693305.1 Eueremaeus valkanovi
ACGGACAGACTGACAGACAGACAGACAGACAGACAGACAGACAGACAGACAGACGGACAGACGGACAGACAGACAGACAGACACCTTCTCAAGAACATAAGGGAGTATACTCCCTAAAAATTACTATTGATTTCAGTTATAATTGAGTCCAAAAAGTATATGAATTTATTATAACAACCAAAGACTTGCAAATTAATAAGAATATTAGTGTACAATGACATAATGTATATGAATGTGAATTCAAATTTATTATTGAAAATATAATTACAATTGAATATGGATTACATGAATAGTGAAATGTGAAGCAAATTATCTGAATATATACACAATTTTTAAAACCAAGTAATCAATAAATGTATTCAATGAACAGTTTGTGAGATAAGTATTAAATTATTTTTTTTCAGATAATAATTCAAAGTTTAGATTCAGAGTCAATAATATTTTTAAAATATCAATTATTTATACTTGGTACAAAATATCTTTTGGCTTCTATGCTTTTGCTTCATAACACTGACTACGAAACCAGAATTTAGTCAGTTTTGAAAAGGCATTCATCGTCTGAATAATTGAGAAAAATTTTAGTTTTATTTATAGACTTATTGGAAAAATATGAAAGAATTGATCAATACTTCACTTTTGTATTACAGTTATCCATACTTTTCTGTTTGCCATCATTTGATTCAATTTTTAAGCTTTTATTGCTTTTGATCTTATCCTCAATGTTCTGGACATTGATGTCTGCTTTAGGTGTAGTCAAGCAAAACATAATCGTTGTATAAAATGAGAGAAAAACTAAAAATTTTATTATTTTAAACATTTTTAAAGAAAAACTTATGTAAAGTATATTCTTATGAATAAGACTTTTGCGTATTTAAACTTAATTACCAAATGAATGGTTAAAACAGTGAAAACCTCTTTATTTATATATAATTTTTATAACACATTGGACTGTTGTGTGAAAAAAACTTTGACTCCGTTTATAGTAAATACAGATAAGAGGCTATAAAAAGCTTTGACAAATCGTGTCCTGTTTTCTGATATAACTTAAATAAAATACTTTTTTATGAACTTAAAAGAGTTCGTCAGTTCTGGAAATCAGTTAAGGATTTTATAATAAATTTATTACTAAATCGTATTTTTTGGTTCTTTCAGGTGTTCACCACTTATTACGTGATTGGGTTCAGGACTGCCTATACATTACAGAGCTTTGGATCTGAATATTACGCAAAAAATAATAACTATTGCATTGTATAACACAATAGATTATAAAGATTTCAAGCATTCAATTGAATATTAAATGTGAAAATAGATTATTGAAAATATGGACAATTCAGCAGTACTTTCAGTCAACTACAGTGTACTAACTGTAGAGCAAGGTTAGTATTAGTAAGTATGCTCCGGTTCAAAAATCTATAATTACCCAGAATTGTCTAGAATTACATTAGACGACGCATGCAGTGGTAGTGAGCAAAAGAATTGATGTGGGGTACATGTGAACATCATGTTTCAATTACTGATAAAATGACATTTATTGCATTCGTGCTTAAAATGTATTCACAAATAGAAAATACAAATGCATTGACTGATTGCTTGAGATATTCTGTATATGTTTTACTCAAATATTGCCAATAATTGGTTAAATAATTATTCTTAAGACCTGTTTTGTGAGTTAAGTTCATTTGATTAGGATTAGTAGCGCACCTACAGTATAAGTATATCCGGGCCAATGGCACTTATAAGGCCTGATTGTGATCAAGAATTAAAGAGAATATTCTGGCGATTTTTTCGTTTCATTTATTTTCATTCAATGCATCGAAATTTTTATAATATTTTCTGATTTCGGTATAAAATCTTCATTTGTTTAATAAAAATACGTTTCAGTGAAATGTTTAAATGTTTTCATTCAGACCATAGAAATCCGATTGAATTGAATTCCGAACTTCAGTCTCTGAATAAGACTGTACTCTAAAGAGTGATACGAGTGCTCCAAATGTTTCAGCAGTGAAGCAACTCTGAGGTGGAGTTCCTTATCGTCATCACTGGTCAACAATACCATCGATATTAAACCAATGCTGTCATAATGGTATGTTCCAGAGTCCAGCACAGGTACCCTTGAGAGTCGCACAAAGATTTTGGGCACAAGTAATCTTTTATATTTGCCTGACCCGTGCAAATCAACTTACGGTGTATGGCCTTTACAGCTGTGAAGATGAGTTGTCCAACACTTTTATGGATTTTTCAAAATTTTGAAAATTGTATAATTCTTGTTCTCAATGTCCTACCAGTGCAGTGCATACTTGGTCAAGAGGATCAATCAAATGGATTATCACTTATCAATGAACACTCGCTATCATAACATTCGAGCCTTTATTTTATGTTTATATTAATATTAATTAAAATATAATTCAATTCCAAATCCATTCAAACACTTATTGTAACAAAAACTGAGAAAATGCTAAATAAATGACATTTTAATTGCAGTCTATATTGAAAACCTATATTAAAACCTATAGGCGCTCAGAAGTACAGGCGGCCTAAGAGCACATCCTATATGAAGATGACCAGGTCTTTACTCTTGGCCTTTTTGAACGAACTCAGTATCGATTGGTAGACCTGATCGGCCGGTTTGATGGCATCCACTGCCGTATGAATGCCTTTCTTACTGTAATACTCGACTAAAGGGACAGTCATTTTGTGATAAGTGTCTAATCGAGTTCGAAGAGCTTCGGGATTGTCGTCTGAGCGCCGCTTCAATGGCTCTCCCGTTACCTGTGAAGCAAACAATTAATTCAAATATAATTTCAATATAAGAGTCAATCAATCAGTCAATGGATCGACCGATCGATGAGTGCATACGTCGTCAGTCATGGGCTTCTTCGGCGGATAGAACTCTTCGTGATAAGTGCGTCCACTCGGCTCGTGGAGGAGTCGACCGCAAACCCGTTTCACAAGTATTTCGTCGTCAATACTGAACTCAATTACGGAATCGATTTGTGTTTTACGCCTTTCGAGCAATTCGTCTAACTTTGGGTCAAAAATGAATTCAATTTTACTGTTAATTGAACTGCAGTTGAGTTTCAGTTGAGAAGCCATACCATAACTGCCTGCGCTGTCGTGCGGGGAAAGCCATCCATAAGGAATCCATTGGCGCATTCGTTTCGGTCCAGATTCGTGTCAATCATCTTCACGACCAGCGAGTCGTCGACCAGTTTCCCCGATTTGATCACTTTGTGCACCTCCTGTCCCAATGCAGATCCCGATGCGATCTCTGCGCGCAGCAGATCACCGGTGGCCAACTGACAGACACCGAAGTCTCGCTTCACATTCTGGGCCTGAGTTCCTTTGCCGGCTCCGGGAGGGCCCAGGAATATGGCATTAATGCCGGTCTGCTGGCGCTGATACGACTGACTCGCTCTCCACGGCTTCCACTCTTTCTTTGCCGACACTTCCGCCGATTCCTGGGCTTCGGTCGCAACCATTCCTCACGAGTCGATCCAAAACTAATTGTTTTAAATAAAAATATAATTAAAATAAAAACTAAATATTTATAAAACTATTTCTACTCTTATTTGTGGTTATGTTTTGGATATTTCCGAACAATTCATCACTTTATTAGTGGAAACACGCTTTGGGTTTCACTTATATTCCTTCCCTAACATTATATTCCGGGTAGAGATCTTTGCATTTTTAATATTAATTAATTAATTGGAAAATCTTTTAATTTGAATAAAATGCCAAAAATAATGTTGAGTTAATTTAAAATGATTTTATTTTAAACCAAAGATTTTTAATTCACTCATCCATTCAAATGATTTCTTATTTAATTGAATTTTTGTATAATTTATGGCATATTTAAAATTTAAATAATTTCAAACGTCGAGCATAATTGAGGCAAATTCTTGTGCATGGTAATTTAAAACATATCCTTTAAGTTTAAGCCTTGAATTTTTTTTCAACTAACCCACATCTAAATTAATATATCAGATTTTATCGCATTCAAGATTTGGTATTAATATTGAGATAATTAATCAATAATTTCAAACTAATTCCTATATTCAAAGTAACATTGTTCAAATAAGTATCCAGGTTACCTTTTGAATGTTGAGCTTTTTTTGGGGAAATTCAGGATCTATTGGGAAAATAATATTAGAGTAAAGGAAAGACCGCTTCATTGCCTTCACATCAGTCGGTCGATACACATATGAGCGCACTCTTTGTGACAAAAATATATAAAAACTTTTATTTAAAGCGAATTATAATTAAAAAGTTTTGAATGACTTATGGAATGAATAGAAAAAACAATAATTTGTTTAAATAAGACTATAATATAAATGCAATCAAACAATGATTATATGTTGAGTAGAGTTAGTCTTCTTCTTCATCATCGCTGTCCTCATAGGAGAGACGACTCCAATCAAACTCCATATACGGGCCGTTGAATATGATATGGATTGTCATCTCTTCAGTATAGGACAAGTCGTTCAACAGTTTTGGAGAAAATAGAAAATACTGACTGTTATTACGGATAGAGGTCTCGGAAATCAAATCGAAAACCGATCGTTCATTGTTTTCGTCCATTCCCTGCACAGAGAGTACAAACAAAATGATTAAAATAATTGTTAAAACAATTAAAGTAACGATTGATTGAAAACCTGATTGATTTCGTCGACACATCGGAACGGAACGGAAGTCATCTCCTGGAGTGCTATCATATAAATCATTGTCGAAACACTCCGTTCGCCACCGCTTTGATGGAAAGAAGTCAGTTCTCGCAGTTGTTCTGTTTGTCTGAACTTGACTTTAATGGAAATCCCGTATTCATCGAACGACTCCTTTAGCGACGAATCGAATCCAAAGACAATTAAATTGTTTGAAAAGAAAAACAACAAATCATTTGTAAAATACTACCAAATCGTTGGGCTTATAGAGCGAGACATCTCCGGCACAGTTAAGTCGGGCCATAAAGTTACCGAAGTTTGTGTTGATTTTGCCGATCAGTTCCTCCAACGACGGCAGCCATTGGTTCTTCAGGTCCTCGAGGTTTGTCTGCTTTTGATTGAGTTCTGCTTTTCTGGTCTCGAGGTCTCTCTGCCGGCGCTCTATAGCATTCCGGCGCGTATTATACGTATCTCTGACCGACTCGTCCGCATCGAGAATGCTGTTCATCCGCAGCCGAAGAGTTCCCGTTTGGTTATCGATCTCTTCGATAGAGTTCGGCAATGAATCGAATTTCTCTCTGATTTCAACCGAAATAACATTGACGTCAAAACCCGACAACTCTTTCGCTCTGTCTCTCAGATGTCGGGCCTCTCTCTTGAGCTCATCCAATGACTCCTCGACTCGTCTCAACTCAGTCTTCAGGTCTTCGAACTGAACCGAAGCGTTCGATAGCTTTCGTTCAGCCATTTGTAACCGCTTTCGGACCAACAGTTCGCTTAAGACTGCTTTCAATTTCTGGTCATTTGTTTTGACGCATTCGGCGATACTTTTGGCCAAATCTGACAATAGTTTTGTTTGCGATTCTTCGAACTTCTTTAGCGTTAATTCGGTTTTCCTTTTAATTGACTCCAAATCTATGCTCTGCTTCTGTAAACGCGAAATCTGATCCCTTTTCTCCTTTATCTTCGTCTCCAGAATCCTCTTTTCATTCTTCTTGTTGTCCAACAACTTCTTCGTGTCTTTCAGTTCGTTTGATCTCTGGTTCAGTTCAGCCAATCTTTGGTCGACTTCTGCGCTCTTTTGTCTCAATTCAGACAACGTTTGGTTCAAAACAACTAATTTTTGTTTGATTTCATTCAATTTGTTCTCATCGACAGTCAGGTTCAGACACCGGGCCTCTCGTAGTGAGTCACTACTGATGACCTTTGCCCTATCATATCGGGAAACAGTGATAATGTGTTGGTTTTTGTTCGAATAAATGCGTCTAAAGTTCGACGACTCGATCAGAGCTTTCATTTTGTCTTCTGTCGACTGATCGCCCACTGGTATGGAGTGCAGGTGAGATGTTTTGCACAGGTATGCCATGACTTTGTCCGGTGCAGTAAACATGTCCTTAACTGACGAATAGATACCGAATTTCGAATACTTTCTGAGATCGAAGTCAGTCTCGAAGTCGTGTGGACTCTGATTGGGAGCCAACACAACATTGACCCGAATGTTGAGCTCCGACTTCAAGGCCTGAGTGAACAGTTTGAGGTCATCGCTCTGTTCGCACACGAATGCAATCAAATCGTTGTAAGCGATGGCCGACTCGACATACTTTGCCCATTCGGTGCGCTTTATATTGATTTGCGTCAGAATCGGAGGATATATTCGGCCTTTGAATCGGTTCTCGTTCTGAGCCAACCATTCATAGCCTTTGTGTGCATTTGAGTTCATTTCCTTCAGTTTATCCAAACGTCTGCGGAATACGTCTTCCAAACTCTTCTGCTGTCCAACCAATCGATTCCTCTCAAACGTATGCTTTTCCGTCTGTTCCTTAACTTTCATAACCATTTGGTTGGATTGACTCATCTGTGCGTTCACTTCATTCAGCTCTCGAACCACTTCTTTGATCTGTTGGTCGACATCAGTGTTGTCGTCGTTTATGTTATCGAACTGTTCCTGAAGTGCAGTCATGTCTGACTCCAATTGTGTGATCCGTGCCTTCCGTTTGCGTTCAGTGTCGCAGACCTCGAAATACCCTGACTTTGAATCCCGGATCTTATCGATGGTCTCTTCGATCTTCGACTTAATCGGTTCGATATTTTTGGCCGACTTTTTCAGTTCAGTCAATGAATTCGTTTTGATTTTCTGGCATTCGTTGACCCGTTTTCTCGAGTCATTCACTTCAGTCTTCAACGGATCCAAACTCTTCGACACTCGAGTCAACTCTTCCTTCTTCTGCAGCACTTGCTCTTTGGCGGCCGTGTACTCCAAGCGCTTGTCCTCGTACTCAATCCACGGCCTCTTCTTCTGCAACCACTCGATTTGATCCTTAAACTGATCCCTTTCCTCGACTCGACGCAGCTCTTCCTCAGCCCTGACCTGTTGGTCCGTTTCCGTTGATATTTGTTTCGTTAATTCGCTATTAATTTCATTCAATTTCTTAATACTCTTCGTCAGAGCGACGATCTTCTGGTGCGAGTCATACATGTCCTCATCTCCGGCCGCCTTCTCTGTGCACTCGAGTAACGTCTTTCTGTCCATTTTGACGAACTCTATGACCCGTTCTTGTGGTAAGAATTGACACAAATTATCGACATTTATGTTAAGATTTCTCACGAATTCTCTGACATTCGTTCGGTTCGTGTCTTTGCCGTTGAGTTTGAAACTCGACGTGAATTCGGTTTTTCCGGAGTTTTGTTTCGATTGAATCACTCTTTGGATCAAAAAGTTTTTCTCAATTCCTTTGGCGTTATATAACTCGATCTCTACCAGAGCTGAGTCGCACCCGAACCGAATGTATTCGCCTTCGGGTCACAAATGCATTCAATTTAAGGATTTTCAGTCAATATATCGATATTTGGGTTCAGTTATGGATTTGGGGTCTAATCGGTCGGACACTTACCCAAATGACCGGACCGTCCGGTAGTGGACGGCTCGCCGCCCAAACCAATGATGATCGCACAGACGAGTGCAGACTTGCCGGTGCCGTTCGGCCCCAACACCAGATTCAAATTGGGTCCGGCCTTCATCTCGACCTTAGCGTACGTCCTGTCCGTACGAATCGATTGCAATTGAAATCAATATTCAATCAAATGATTGATTCATTCAGTGATCAAAACATACATAAAATCTCTTAACAAAAGTCGGACTAAATTCCCGTTTTTGAAGACCAGTTCAGTCGAGCCGTTCGGTGCCATCTCTGCGCTCATCACTACTGTCTTCAAACTTATTATATTAATTATAATAAACACAAACAATGTTTTGAATATAATTTACACAAAAACTAATTAATAATTAGTTTTAATTCAGACAAACATTTCGCCAAAAATTCGAATATATTTTTGTATTCAATATTAACCACAAATAACGTCCAAAACCTATGGCTTTCATTGCATAGAATGAATGCATTGAATAAATATATTTATTTGACGTAAAATATTGACAAACATTATGTAAAAGTGCGCTAAAATTGACATTAGAGTACAGAATGTTATTAAACCGAACCCAAGGATAGAATAGAATTCAAGATTATTGGTAAGAATTCCCAGGTGACTTTTAAGCTCCTTTTATAGACAGATCGTTTTATACATACGGTATTTAAGGATATTGAAGGAAAAATGTAAGAAACAACTGTCCAAAGTCCAATTTGGCCATAGATCACAGTGCTAAGTTGTGGTCCAAAACCTGCTCAAAACCTGCTTGACTGGTTGTTTCTTATATTTTTCCTTCAATATGATATGAATGAGATGATTGACACTACTGTACTGTACATACAATTCATGAATACAATTACGAATATATTGATTATATCAAACATAACATATTAGGTGTCAATCACTATCTTCTACTAATGTTTAGAAATGTAAATAAAATGTTAATACTGGAGTTATGAAGTGAGGCTGGCTAATTATGGCATAAATTATCTATTAATTGGCTGAAATTTGTTTACAATTTACAAATAATTAAGTATTCGATCTAAATTTCAAATAAATTAGATTAGATAGGTATATACTTGACATTTATGCAAATCATTAATAATCATCATTTGTCACAAAAAAAATCACATCAATTATCATCTAGAACATGGTTGATTTTAATAGCTAAATTAAATAATATAAAATAAAATAAATTAAAAGCTATAATTAAAAAATATCAATTCTAGTGAAAATGAGTTAAACAAATAAACAAATATTCAACCTTTCAATTTAGATTATTTAGCTAGATACTCAAATTTGTTGAATTTTGAAAAATTGAAATCTTAGAACCTTATAAAAAAAATGCAAGATAATTTAAAATCTAGAATTCAAAACCGTTAGAATTGAAGTTAATAACGGGTTTAGGGCTAGTATTTCATTATAATAGATAGTCTATTAATAATAAGAAGTGATTCAATTCATTGGTAGAATTTTTGCGCTCAAATACAGACAACAAAATAGTTTTTATTTTATTACTATTTGTTGTCTTGTGTTTAGCCATAAAATAAATATTTAATTATTACTACAATTAATAAAAATAAAACTGATTTTAAATAAAATAAATTTAATTTATTTATAAGTTTTTGGTTCAAGACGTGAGACAAACAACAAAACCAATAAATCGTTTGATAATTGAACTGAAAAAACATTTAAAGTATAGAAAAAAAAGTTTTTTAAATTGAAAACAAAGTTAAAGACAATTAAAAACAAAATAAAATTAATTATAATTTTGAAAACCAATTGATTCAGAGATGAAGTCATTTACGCCACAGATTTCATGGCATAATAGGGATCCGATTCTTAGCGTCGATATACAGAACCGACTGTTCGCTACGTCCGACACATCGGTGTCGTATCGATTGGCCACAAGTGGTAACGATTCACATGTAATCATATGGAAGGCCAGTATTAACCACATGTTCAGCACTGGAGTCAATACGGGTTTACCCAAAAAGACGGCAAACGTGTCGGTCGAGTGTTTGGCAGATCTGACAAAACATCAGCGATCGGTAAATGTGGTCAGATTTTCGCCCAAACCCGAGGACAACCTCTTGGCCGCCGGCGACGACGACTGCGTTGTCTATATCTGGAAACTAATTGACGACAACATAGAGAATGAGTTAAAGAGTTCAGACATTAAGACACCAAACGTTGGGAACAAACGGAAAGAGTTTTGTCTCAAACCTAATGACAGTTCAGACGACAACGACATTCAAATGATTGATGTGTCAGACAGTCCGCTATCGACTACCGTTCCCGACAGCTCTGTTGTTCCGAACCCTGCGTTCGGTGACGAAGATATCGCTACAGAGGTTTGGAAACCCTATAAAATACTGAGAGGCCATATACAGGACGTGAGCGATATCTGTTGGTCACCCGACGGACAGAGACTCATAACGGGTTCGGTAGACAACGTGGCCTTCGTATGGGACGTACATAAGGGTCAGAAACTGTTTCGTGTGGGTGAGCACAAGGGCTTCGTGCAGGGGGTGGCCTGGGATCCACTCAACAAATACTTGGCTACACTTTCTGCCGACAGAAGTCTCCGAATATCTGACCCGAAAAGCGGTCGAACTCTATATCGAGTGCACAGAATGGCTACCGAAGCCGACAAGACTTCCCGACTCTTCTATGACGACACACTGCGCTCGTTCTGCCGGCGCCTGACCTTTACACCCGGCGGCGAGTTCCTGATCGCACCGTCAGGTATTCTGGAACAGACCGATGAGAACAGTAGTAGTGATAACAACGAAGACTCGAATAAATATATTAATACTTCTTATGTTTTCGAACGCAAATCAATCAATAAGTATGTAATCAATGAATCAATTCTCAGTCAATTGTCTCCATAATTATTCTTCACTTTCCCTCCCATTCCTCAGACCGTCTTTCTATCTTCCGTCAAAGAAGTACACGATAGCCGTCAGCTGTTGTCCGAAGTTATTCCAATTACACGAAAATATCGAAAATCCTTCGAAGTATTGAATTATTTATTTATTTTTTTTTAATATTTTCTTAATTTTTGTCGAAATTTAAACCAATTTTTCTGTTAAACAGATTCTGCTATAGAATAGTGTTTGCGGTCGCGACTCAGGACTCGGTATTATTCTACGACTCGCAGCAGACAATGCCGTTCGCAATGGTGTCCCAAATACACTACTTGAGGCTAACAGACCTTTCCTGGTCGCCGGACGGCCGGATGCTTATCGTCAGTTCGACCGATGGTTTCGCGACATTCATAACATTCGACTCAAATGAATTGGGCGTTGCATACGACGGGCCAACGCATAACTTCGAGGAAAGCATAACTTCGACTAAGGAGTCGACTTCACCCGTCAGTAGTGGTAAGAATGGCTTAAAACCGGCGGTTATTCTGGAAAAGACACCCGAAGTGGACAGACATAGGCCGCCCAAAGAGTCGACGCCTTCTATAAAGTCGTTTTTCAAGCCATCGAATGAGACTCCGATGCAAATCGAAGTGTTGGCCAAACCATTGGTTCCGACACAGAATCCGAACCGACAGACAGAAGCCAACAGTCAGACAACACAACAACAAAACGGTTTGTCTTTTCCCTCAAAAAATGTCTTCAAAAGTACTAATATATTAGTGCCGCGAAAAAAGATAAAATTAACACCAGTTCCTATGCCGCCGGCCCAACCGGTCGAGACAATTGATTTGGAATGAAATCCTTTATATTTTCATTCTTTGCTTAGTTTTTAATTTGGATTCAAATCTGATGTTTATATAAAACACGAGTTTTTTGTCATTAATTTCAAATAATTGAATGTTTTCTAAACTAATTATAAGTTATTTATATATTATTTCTCTCTTTTCATACTTTTGTATATCATTTCAATAGCTATTCATTCAATAGTTTTATTCCTTTTTGTCAATGAATGAGATTATAATTGAATTCAATTATCAATTAATTAGATATCAATTGTGTTTTTGAATCAAAAAGAATTATAATTTGTTTTTCTAAATGTTTTTTTTGCGTTTGTATTACATGTCATATAAAATAGAAATGTTTTTATACAAAAACAAAATTTTAAACTTATTTTTATTTTTAATTATTTTTTTTATGAAACGAAAGTAATTTTTGAATGAAATGAATTAAAATTAAGTTTAAAAATAGTTCTGCAAATGAATGGATATTTTGAGAAAAAAGTTTTGTTTTATATACTGTTTGTTTTAGCACTCATTTTAAACTTTAAATTAATTTAATATAAAAAAAGATTTCACTCAAAACTTATCGTTGATTTGCAACAAAATTCAACAATAATTTACATAAAAATTGAAAATAAATATTAAAAAAATATCTAACGATTAGAAGTATTTTTTCTTATATACAAAATAAGCAAATCGTTTGACACAAGAAATAAATTAATATTGTTTTTGATTTAGAGATAAGTTTTTTGTTTTCTTCTTCTTCTCACTTAAACTTAACGCTTATTATGAAAACATTATTTTCAATATTTAATTGAAAGGCATTTAAACCAAATTAGAAGTTATTTGTATTAATACTTATCGTTAAACTAAAGACTATTCTAATGACTATTACTTCAGACGTTGCGTAACGTTAGCCAAAGCCACGGCCAGAGCTTGTAATGCACTGAACGGATACTGAAAATCTAATGTATAGGCATTGCCATCGATTCGGCCGAATTGCATAACCTATTGATTGAAACAAATTGCGAACAAATGTGCGATTAATGCCATTATATCTCTATTTCCAGTCATTCGATAAAAGTAAGCATTTTTTATGTTTTTCCAGTAATTTGTTTTCGATATTCAATCTATTAATCGATAACTAGTTATTGATCTCATATTCATATATAAAAACAAAATAAACAAAACCTTTACTTCGGTTTTACATTTCAATAATATCAATGTTAAGTTCTGTGCCAACAGAGATGTGCTGACTCAGATTCTCCTATATCAAGGGCAAGGCTAATGCAAGGTTAATGCAAGGTTAAAAGCTCAGGGAATGAATGTGGGCTTCAATTAGATAAGTGTTCATTAAATTGCCTCAAATTTCGTATTTTCTTTGTCTTAATCTATCATTTGTTATAAACTGAATCAAAGATGAGATTTGAAGCCAAAGCCTATAATTTGACATTAGCTGCATTCATGATATTGTTGCTTGCACATATCTGTATCTGTTTAATGAAATGAGACTGGTCTTTTTAGACATGCAATTTATGGGTCTATGATTTTTTTTGTCAATCCCTTAATACCGTCTTTTCCTAACCATAACCTCAATAGCGCTTAAACTCATATATATTGCAAAACAATTCTGTTTATATGAATACCTGTTTTCCTTGATATTCGATCTGAAAGTTCTTCGCCGACTCCTGAGTCACTCGGCCACCGAAGTCGAGCTGATAGACCTGGCTCACTTCGTTCCAAAGCGGGGCCTTATTATGCAAAATGAATTCCCGGTAACAAACCGTTTGCTTCTGAGGACTCGGCTCTTCTGTTTCCGGTTTGACTCTACTGTTGCGTCGCTTGACTTTGAACTTCTTCTTCAAATGTCTTCTTTGAAAAGTTTCCAAATTCTTAAACTCTGATGAAGTCTCGATGTCTTCATCATCGCTGGTGTTCTCTGAGTCCGAACTGCAGTCCAAATAATTTAATCTAAAAATAAATTATATTGTATTAGAAACAGAACTTGAGATGTGCAAGGGTGGACTGGCCCTATAAGAGTCGAAATGTAGAGCAGAATATTGAAAAATTCAATTTTATCTTAGGTTTTGTTCGGGTCTATTAGTATGGCTGCGATTGTTATCAATGTTGCTTCACTTTAATCGGTGTCGAACTCAGATTTCAATGAACACGCATTGATAGCCTGGCTATTATATAAAGCTATTAATCTATTAATCTATTAAGCTGCAAGCTTTAGAAGTTTTACACTAAACAAGTACTGAAACGGATTTCTATTGATTAGCTTGACTTCATATGTGATAATCACTTTCGGGTTTAAAGTAAATCAATACCAAAGTTAGGAAATAATTGTCTGCTTTTGTAACGAAACTCATTTCAATATATATTGAAAATTAAAACATAATCTCATAAATAAATTTCTGAATTTGATCAGAGAGACTATTGCAAATACAGCATGCTCAAATCAATTTTATTCATACGATCAAATTGTATAGATTTCTATTAACTTTAAGTAATAAGATATGTCAGTATAGATGCGATTCTGTATTCAATTTCAGATCTTATGTCTTATGTAATAGACTTTTATTGCAATTACTATCCATTGAATTCAGATTCGGATAATATTCTTATACTAATGAGTATTACAGCCGAAGTCACGTTTAATGTTCACCTAAATTGAATTCAATGCTATTTCTTATATTGTTTATAACTTCGTTATTTAGTAATACACTTAAACCTCTCAACATGAACACCTCTCTAACCTGAACCCCTCTCTATGTTGAACAGAAATCCTAGACCCGAATCATTTCTATATAATCCCTAACATAAAAACCTCTCTAACCTGAAAACCTCCCTATCCTGAATCGTGAACACGTTTTCGAGAACCCGATAACATATCCAACACCTCTTTAAGTTGAACATTAAAGCGCTTTTCAAAGCTATAATTTCGAACAACACTAAACAAACTTTCGTTGACTGTGTTTGTGATTGTTTTAGGAAATAACTGAATTACACTTAAACCTCAAATTCAAAACCAGATCCATTTCTATTGTTTGGAATTATAAGAAACCTGCTTAATGTGTATATCTCTGTGCACAAATCCATTAAACCCCATTTCATAAACATCACCAAGCTGAACAATTAGAAACATGTTCAACTTAAATTTATTCTATCAAGGATGAACCGCTGAAAATATTGAATGATTTGAATAAATTTCACAATTAAGTAAATAAGGCTTTTTTAAATAAACTCAAACTTAAAATTGTTTTTGATAACTAATTAAATAAGGTCATTTACAAAACAAACATTGTAAATAGTTAAAGTATAACATTTAAAAGCGATATTTAATCACTGATTAATCTGGACTATACTTTTTTACTGCATTCTAAGACTTAAGAAAATATTAGATGAATAATCTTTTTTATTAAAAGATTTCCTGCTAAATTATATTTTATTAATGACGAAAGAAGTAAAACATAATTTAATTTAATATAATAAAATAATAGACGGAATTTTCATGTTGAACATTTCGTAATTGTTATTATCTACAATTTTTCAATTTAATCCAACTAAAATATTTTGATTAAATTGATGATTTCAGTAAATAATTTAAGACGTTATTAGTTATTAGAATATTATAATTGAACTAGTTTAGTAATTCAATGAAACCTCTCAACTCCTAAAACCCCATACTATTCACTTCTAATATTATTAAAAATATCAGACCTCTGTATGTTGAACACCTCTCTAACCTGAACAAAATTTTTGGTCCCAAGTGTGTTCAGCTTAGAGAGGTTCAAGTGTATTTCCGTTAATATCTTTATACAGATCTGATTGACGTTAAGCCATAAAAATTTCTGCTTTTGTCCTTATTCCTCTCACATAATACTGTTCCACATCAATTATTGATTTTCAATTTTAAAAAAATTAAAAATAAATATTTTGTTTTTAAGACAAAACTCAAGCAAATCATATGAGAAGACAGAATAAGTCGAACGCATTGCAAAACTACAGTCGATATGAGATATAATATTAATGATAATTAATCATAGATTGCGTTTGTCTATTTTCCGTTAAATCTATTGACGCCAGTATCGTCTGGAAGAGTAGAGATTAGCATGCTACCTTAGGTGCAGGTAAGGGATC
>JAQIWA010001937.1:0-15427 GCA_034693305.1 Eueremaeus valkanovi
ACATTAATCAATCAATTCATTCACAACTGAAAATTGACAAAAAAGATAACTCTTATTATTTTAATTATTATTAATTATTTAAATAAATAATAACATTTATAATGTCTCTCTCTCTCTCTCTCTCTCTCTCTCTCTCTCTCTCTCTCTCTCTCTCCCTGACTCTCCTCCTGGTGAATTTTGCATTGGTATGATTTACATTATAGTTTTCAGGTTTCTTGTATTCACACGAATGAGTTTTATTAATACTGAATATAATAATAATCGTAACTTATTTCGCACTCAATTGTAATTTCTAAGAAATTTTCAAATAATTTGATTATAAGTCATACTCAGGTAAGGTATTTACTGAAACTTATCTGTTATCAATTATAAATTATAGAATTGAAACATAAATAACATTTTATTTATTTTTTATTCAAAAAAGAATTAAATCAAAAATTATGAATCAGTGATAATCAGTAATATTCTGTAAATACAAGCAATAAATCAATTTATTTCTAAGGATTGAGAGGAAAAAAATAAAAAGTTTTCTAAAATAACAGATCAGATAAGGTTTGATTAGAGGTCACCAAACAAAGCAAAGCTATTATTGCATTAGTCTTCAGGATATTTTCGAAGGACTTAATTGAAAACTAACGAAAATGTAAATTAAAACTTAATAATTACGTTAATAAAGCAAATTAGTAGCAAAACTGTTGCCTTTTATTGTGTTTTACGGAATATTACTATACTATATGAATCATACATACAGTATATATTACATTCAAACAATTTGTTTATACATTATTTATACCTGCTAATTTCCTTGTATTTCCTTATTCATAGACCAAATTGAGCGCTAATTCTATGGGAATTTCATTCTAGATCTTAATTGAAGTGTTGTGTATAAACCCCTAGTTTTGCCATTTCTTAAATAACTTTACATATATTGAAAAATAATAAACATTATTGTAGTTCATGTGATTTTATTGCAGTTTTAATTTAAATAAAATGAATTAAAAAATATTCTTTCAATTTCTTTATTAAAGATTAAAATGATTGGCAAAAGATATACCGTAGAGCGTATACCAGGATCAATTTTAAAATATCTTTTCAGGTGAATAGGTATGTTATAAATGTTAATACAGTATAACTGATAATGAATTTGTACTAACCAGGTATATTTAAATATCAAAAACAATTGTAGAGCCTATGATCTTTGGTCTGGTAACTGGCCTGAGTGGCCAGAAATGGCTCGAATCGATACGATGCCGATTATCTGATTGTCGGACTTATTTTAAATTGACATTCAATTCAATAAAGTTTTGAGAGATTTTGAGACAGAATTGTCGATCGAAACGATTGAATTTGAATTCCACATTAAAATATATAAACCTGGATCTATGAGCGAGAAGAGTGACAGTAGAATACAATAAATATAATTAAAATAATTTTAAAAGCAATAAAATTCATTAATTGTTAAATAGTGTATGTTATCTGGATTATACCTGTATCAATTAGCAGAAGAATTCATATTTTAATATTATTAAAATTTATTTAAATAGTATTCAAAATTGCATTTAAATAATTTTCGAAATAAAAAGTTGTGATAATTATTAGTTTGAAAATTGTTTTAATGTTAAGACAAGAAAATTACAGATTATCTAACGTCACATCAAATAAATCATTCAAATAATAATCGATTAAATAATTATTTTCTATTTTTTTTGTTGAAAAATTCATTTAATCAGTTATAGAGAAACTATAAAACACTTAAAATATTGTTTAATTAGTACCGAAACAAATATATCAGATCTTTAATTAAGAAAGAATTTTAATAACTGTCTCATTAAAACAAAATCAGAACAATAGTCGGCAGACATTTAGAGTTTGCAATTGGTGCTTGATAACATTTGAAAACCAGAGATAGGATCCAGCAGGAGTAAGACTCCCCCCTGTTTTTTAATTGCAATGAGTTTAGCACCCACTTCATCTTTCGACACACCTTAAATTCCAAATCTGATCCAGTCTGATTTCGAAGAGTAGGGAGCAATTCTGGTCGATCAGTTAGACTAAAAATTCAACTAGGATATTGCCGTATATAAATTGAATGCTTTGAATTAATAAGCAGACATTTGCCAAATGAGCTTTGAATTTGATATTTCATTTGATATGTCATTTAATTTTATTTATAAATCATTAAAATGTTTCTGATAGAAGAATCAGTGTATTTGCTCCGTGTCATATACTGTATGATCTGGTTAAATATTAATAGATAGCTTAATTAGTTTAAATGATGATTATAATGAACAGGGATGAATACACTCAACATTCATACAGTATAACACATTTCTCAGAGATAGGCAATGGGTCCGACGACAGTGGGGATCAGCCAAAATTTTGGCCAAAGGAGGTGCAATGAATCAAATTTTTCTCCCAAAAGTGCCCCCATTTTCGAGTTTTTCAGCAAAACCTCCCAAAATAAGAGGGGGGTCAGCCTCAGCCAAAATCCTAGGGGAGTTAACACCCTCTACCCCCCCATTGCCTATCTCTGACATTCCTCTAAATTATGTTTTTTAGATTCAATAGTCATTTGTGAACATTATTTTCTCTCGATTGGGTCCAATATTGTTGGTTTTGTTTCAACAAAGGTTTCTTATTCTGTGTCTCCTATTTTAAATTGTTTCGAATATATTTTTAAATATAGACAAAACTACCCACATCCGATTGACTGTGCAAATATAGAATGTTGAACAGGGTATTTATGCACCAATTATGTTTGATTCATATGAATAATCTGAAGCAATGTTAGAATTAATACTGATTTGAATATTTTGAATATATCAGATTGTATAGAATTGTTGCCTGATAGTAGCAGGGGTACATTTCTATTTTCAATGCAAATGGTGTCAGCCTTTCTAAAGCTAAGCAACGATTTTAATCACATTATAAGTTTGAATAGAGAACAGAGAGTTAAGAGAAGAAAGAGAATTGTAGTGAATATGAGAGTAGAGTAGATGAGAGAGTGATTGCTATAAATAAATACAAACTTAAAAATGATAAAAATGTAATCCAATATTATATCCCCTGAAAAAATTCGACCTCAATTACAATCTCTTCTTTACAGTAATTATAAAATTTTCTTCTCCTATATTATGCATTTAAAACACTTTTCTCTTAAGTCTCACTAATTATATGAATAAAAAGTTATCCAAAAATAACTTATTTACGAAATATTCGTCAAAAGATTCTGTATTTTAAAAAATCTAATAAAATGCGAAAAATGTTTAAAAATATTGCTTAAAATTAACATTAGTTTTAATCCCAAAACAAACTTTAGCATTTCATGAATTATGTCTGTACTTCTGTCCACATGTTCTTGCTTAGTTAAATAGGTAATATTTATGCTCAGTTAAAATCATTGTAGTAGTGGTCAACTTTTGTTCAAATATAGCAAACATTGATTTATTCGGTCACATGTAAATATATGACCATGCTCATTACCGTCGATTTATTATCAAATCAATATTGAATAAAAATAAAATTTGATTTGGAGCTATCATATTTGACTTTGCACCTTGTTTCTTTATTTAACTCTTAATCTCATAATATAAGCGTAATATTAATATTTAATTTTTTAAAAAAATAATAATTTGTATGCAAGACATGAAACCAAAGAAAATAATATAAATGTTCTCAAGGATTGCAAAGAAACCACAAAATGATAATAAATATAAGAATTATTGAAAAATCCTATTTATTAATAAATTTTCGCATTATTTTAAATTTGATTTTTTATAATTTACTTTTTATTTTATAAAAACGAAAAAATATATAATTTTTAAGGAAATGTTTAATTAATTTGAAATCTAATAAATGATTATAAGAAGGCTTTAATGCTATTAACTAAATATGATTAATAAGTATAATTGGATTTGAGTAGGGTTGCATTTCAATCAAATATTCAATAAAATTTTTATTTTATAGCTAATATTTTTCTTACAATTTCATCGATAATAGAATTTATAATTTCGATTAATTTTATATTAAAATTCCTATTTATATGTGTTTTACAAATTACAGAACAAACAACTCATATATTAGTCTTGATTTGCTTTTTGCTAATCTATAACAAATAAATTGAAACAATTAAATATATTTGAAGGATAATTGTGATAATTGCAAACAAAACATATTTTAATCGCTTGTTTGCGAATATAATTTCAGAATAACTATAAAATATAAATATTTTAATTATTTTACAATTCAATAGCAGAGATAGGCAATGGGTCTGACGACAGGGGGTAAGCCAAAACATTTTGCCAAAAGGGGTACAATGAATCACTTTTGAGGGCCAAAAGTCCCCCCATTTTCGAGTTTTTCCCTCAAAAACATAGAAAAATAGAGGGGTATGCCTCCGCCAAAATCACATGGGGGTATAACCCCTTTACCCCCATTGCCTATCACTTTGCAGCAATCCTCTGAGCAGTCAATCAGTTTATTTCTAAAATTTAGGGAAAATTAAAATTGCGGTCAAATTCGTAAATATAATTCAAACCCCAAAAGAGTTTTCAAGATCTTAACCAATTTCCGGGTTATTTAAAATTTATTTTCAAATATAGTAGAAAACTTAGGGAAAATCGAAAAAAGGCTCAAGTAGCTTTTGAGGGTAAATTCAGAATTTTCATCAACTTTCTCTTTTTGCTCGATTAGATTTGGACCGAAAGTATTTTATATTTATAAGTGTGAAATGATTCGGAGCAAATACTTAATATTAAACTTGAAATTGAACTGAACTGCCATTAATGAAGACGTCTGCACAGAATTGCAACCTATAAACATAAATGAGCCGGTTGCATTTTACAATTAATTTAAATTCTTATAATTTATAATTCTGAGCCCTTATGTAAATTGACCGCAAATTAGTCATAACTCACATTCAAATAATTATAAAATTAATTTCATTTCATATTTTCATATAAACACATCATTTGATTACAAGAAAACCTGTTTTTGTCACAAAATTCAAAGCACTTTATGATAAGAAAAATAGCATTAAATAAAATTCATATTACTATTAATGTTAGGAATAATAAGAAAAAATAGAGAAGTCATATGTCTTGAGAGGGTTTGTGCGTAAGAGAAGCGATTGATATATAGTTAGATAATATACTGTACTTTATATATAAATATTAGGGTTTACTCAATACAGTCAAGAGTTATGACATTCACAGTCATTCTTATAATAAAGTTTATTATAAAAATAATCGATAGGACTCACGAGAGTTATTATCTAACAATCCTGGTTCAATTCTACTAATATAGCAATGGCGCTATATTTCAAACTGATTATTAATCATTTAGACTTTTAATCAGTGACACTTTCTTAATCTAGATTCGAGTACAACATACGACCAATTGATTCCGGGGTCAAAAGTAATAATTGAATTTTATATCCGGTCAAGTTTTCAAATTATTACCTGTATATATATCGCATAACCAATTCAATCGATTTCAATTCCATTAATAAATTATTAACCCCACCAAGTTCACCTACTTTTTTGGTGAAATCCCCGTGCAAGGTAAATAACACAATTAAGGAAAAAATTCAACTCTATATAAAATTAATTATTAATATAAAGAGAATTATAGCTGACTTTGACTTTGAAGCTAAATATGAATTCATTTTATAGGTTCAATAGATTAAATAGTTGAGCAAGCTCGTTTGATTATGGAAATAAATGTAATATTAATTGAGAAATGTTTGTAATAATAAATTGTGTTGACTGTACTGCTAGTATCATATCAAACATGGAAAATAAGAGCTATCTAATCAAGGTTTTTACGCTTGAATCCAAGGCCATAATACTTTGTATTCTGGTGTAGAACACATTAGACTCACACACGATATGTGATATTTATTTGGTTTCTTACAGTACATGTGTTTGTGTTTTATAGTGAATTAGGGAAATCCCGATTATATGAACACAGTATTAAAGCCCTGATTCCAATGCGGCAATCGTTCGGCTATACTATACTCCACTCAAATCATATGTTTTATTTCAAAAAATATCATTTATGTATGAACTCATGTGACCAGAGCTGGAATTTTTTGCATTTGTTTTTTATTTGCAAAATAATGAAAAAGAAAAATAAATTATTGAAAGTTCTCTGATTCTGATCATATGAGCGCAAGATTTAAATTAATTGAATAAATAAAGACAGAATGCTATGAATAATGTTTGATCAAGTTACACTTAATTCTCGCTATAAGGAACGAGCAAATGCAAGCAAAATCGGTACACTATAATGGGAGTACACTATAGACTCTATAGTATAGAGAGTAGCCGATAAGCATTTGAAGGTATAGCGAGTGTCCGTCAAATCAACTTTTAGTCTACTGAAGTTGCTTGCGCACTCAAGTACTGAAGCGGGTGTTCCTTATATCCGGAACTCTTATAGCGGGAATGAACTATCAGGTATAATCAGTTGCGGCAAAAACTGGCTGATTCAGTCAATTCCTGTAGTATTGGCTTTGGATTACTATAGTTACACACATTAGAGAACTGCAATCAAAGATGAAAAAGTTGAAAATCCAATGTTTAGAATGAGTTTATATTCTTATACCGGAATTCAGCAGCCATCCAGAGCATTTGTAATTGTTCACAGTTTTCTCATAAAAAACATTCACAAAAATATATTTGAGAAATGAAAATAAGTTGAATAAGTTTAGACCCTGATATCATACGCTAGGAAAGAATACAATCCAATTTGATTTTTAATATCCTTTAATATTATTGAAAAATAAGTGAATTTTATTTATAATTATTGAGAAATTTCAGGCTATTTATGACATTGAATAACGTCAACAAAAAATATTATAAATCAATAAAATCTTTGAAGAATTAATATAAACTTATCCACGTTATTTTCTTAACAATATATTCTTGTTCAGTATAATATCAGGTTTCTTAAACCTTTCCCTTTTTGACTACGGAATGAGTGGATTGAGTTTATATTGTTTTATTAGAACATTTCATCAATGAATTTCTGGTTATAACTGCGTATAATCAAGCTCATTACACGCTTTGTTGGAAACTAACTCTTATCTGGTTATCTAGATCAAAAGCAGAGCGAACTGCTTATAACAGGAATGTATATTTGTACCTTGCTAATCATTAATAACCTAAACCATTTAAATGTTCATGGTCAGACTCATGTTTATTCTGAACTAATTGCTGTCAACAATGGTGTCCACTCTTTCATCCATTTAAATATTGATAATTATTTGTAACATTTTTCATATCAAAAAAGGAACACCTTCTTCATATCTAATTGAACAAGTACAGTACTGAACCATTTTATGAAAGCATGCTTTTATTGTTGGAAAGAAAATAAAATAAATGTTTGTCGACATTAGGGTTAATATTCTTGAGGTATAATATAAGTGAAGAGTATCTGAAAGTATTGGCAACGAAACAAATTGGACGACAATTATACGATTGATTGTAATATAAAGTTCATTATAACTGTAATACAATAATCTGTATTACTGTAAAAGTCAGGATAGCCTCACACTTAACACTGAACTTGATATTTATCGCAATCATAATCATATAATTTCCTAATGTTATCATTTTCAATATGAGGGGTATTTTTCTAGCATCACATGATTTTGTTGAGAATTGCATTGAATTTCTGATTATGTGTTTTGTTAAATATGACACTAATGTGTAATACATTTTTAAATAGCATACAATCTATTGATTTATTATTGCTGTAAAAAGTTAAGTGATTTAAGTCAATGAATCATTGATTATATTTCTCTTTAAGAAAAATTATATTTAAGTTTTGCAATATTTTTCCTGAAGGTTATTGACAACAATTTCTTATAAGTTAACTCGGAATCAATGTTTAGTGCAATCATTGCTTACATAAATCTTCGCTGGATTTCGGATAAGTGAGATGTGCAAGCTGCATCATTCTAGCATGTACTAGTATATTAAGGTAGATGTAGGCACAAAATGGTTACTATTTTTACTAATCTGTCGTAATATTAATATTCTAATGAAGGATACAATTGCTAAACATAAATGGGGCTAAAGGCAGATTCTGGTAAAAATACTTATTCTACCGGTACATTTGGTTTCAATTTTAGCAAACTATACAAACTTGATTCAATCTATTTGAGTATTATGAATAGGTACTTTTAAGCACTCTTTAAAATTTTACTCTATACATTTTTCAGTACCCCTGCATATCTTATTGCAAATACAGTATTGGAATAATTATTTAAAATGTAATGAAATGTAAGAATTGTCACATAATATTGATCACAACAATATTTGATTGTGTATTCTCTCACCCAAAAAAATTAAATTATTTAAAATGTTTTTCAAATGTCTATCAAATTATGTCTGACATATCATATGAATTATAATTATATGCTTTGTATTTGAATCCATATTCAGTTCATTTCAAAAATAAAAAAAAAATCAAAATATTTTACTAATTGTTTAGTTTGTATAACACTATAAGCATTAATATTAATATTTTAAATATAACAAGCACGAACGTTATTACCAGGGAGTATACTTGTGATCTATTTGTGATAATCTTGATAATTTAGTCATTAGAAGATAATTTCGTCAAATGGTATTCATCTGTAGTAACACTGCTTCAGCTATGTTAACAATGACACCATTGTTGGAAATTTTCAAATTTTTGAAAATATTGAAAATCTAAAAATGAGTATAACTTTCAAAATTTTACAACAATGGTGGACGGACAGACAGACAGACACCTTCTCAAGAACATAAGGGAGTATACTCCCTAAAAATGAATTACCTTTTGGGGCAGAAAATAGGTATCTTTCATACAATCCATGGCATTATCAAGACTATTGTCGTCGGTATTGAATTGAAACTGTTTTATAATCAAAAGCTTAGCTTTCATTCCGATATACTTTTTGGCGAAACTTAATTTCAATTTAAGTTCATTTTTCATTTTAAACCGATAAGTAGTCAACAGTTTTGCTCTTTTGAATGAATTTTTCAGAATCTCATCCATGTCTTTATTAGCCGATGCTTTGCCCACGAATTCCCTGACTTCGGCACTAATTTTACTGATCTTTGCGTTAATGTCTTTCTTTTGCTTCACTTCACGCATCAGTTTATCCTTCAATACGTTCGGCAACTCTTTTGAAATCACTTTCAAAATCAATTCAAGCAAATAGTCGTCGTTTAGAACCTGATTATCATTTTGTATGTCAGATAACATGTCTATTATTATTGCCCGACCTATCGATCCTTTCCTAAGCATTTTCATAATAATCAATGCGCTGTAAGAATAGCCGACGACATCATAGTTGCCGTTCGGGTGAAGTGTATTGAGTAAAGTCGTGTAATGTTTGCTAATCTCTTTGATTGAACTCATTTTCTCCATATCTTTAGTCCAATTCAGGCCAATGACCGGTCGATTCATCTTTTCAGCCAATGGTTCCAGTGATGAGAATATGCCTTCGATTGGAGGCAAAAAATAGACCGGATTTCCAGTCTTTACACCATTGAGCCGAGAATATGGTTCGGATGGTATGATGAATTTCATTTTACTCAATCTATCCCTGGCTTTGTGCACCTCTGCCGTGTATTTCCTCATTTCATCTACTTTTCCCGCTTCGAAGTCTTTCATGTGTTTTATTGTTATGTTTTTGATGTCATTCAAAGTCAGTTTAATGTCGTAATCCCTTTCCAATCCCTGCTGTAGTTCCACTGCAAACATAGATTCCATTCCTATTTCACCCAGAGTCAAATGTTCAGGCGTTGTTTTTGGATCAATGCCTAACGCCTGCCAAATCTGATTAATGATTTTCGCCTCTCGAGTACCCGAATGTGTCAAACGTTTTGCTCTTAACTTAAGAGTAAAAATAAAATTGTATTCAATTATATATTCGTCTCAATTGTTATAATGAAAAGTTTATGAAATAATGAGATATTTTCAAAATTATTCAATTATTTGATTGTTTGAACGATAGTTTAACTTAATATTATTATCTGGATATGGTTGAGTCAGATTATTTTGATATATTAATAATTCAATTTTAAAGACTTACAACACAAGAGACAACTGGTTCTAGAGTTTGAAGTAATTTATCCAAAATATCGAGACATGAATTGATTCGCTGTTTAGATATCGCAGACAATGAAGAGATCACTTTATCCGCTATAACTCCGACGTCACCAATAGGTCCCCATTGAATGGCCAGTCCGTGCAAACCATCCCTACGTCTGGATTCACAAATGCGTTCGCACACAGAGTTGGCGTAACCGTAATTGGATTGACCGGCGTTTCCTTTACCACAACTGATGGACGAAAAGACCACAAAATAGTCTAAATTTAAACTCAATTCTCGACTCATTTTATCCAAATTCTCAAATGTTTTAGTCTTTGAATGAATTGTTTCGCAAAATTTATCGATTGTCTGGTTTTCAAGTAGACTATCATTAAGAACGAGAGCCAAATGAAAGACACCTCCGATTGGACCCAATTGTTCCGCTTCTTTGATCAACTGTTTTGTACCATCGATGGTAAGTGTGTCATGAGTTGAGACAATTGTTTTCGATCCAAACATTTTGAACTCATTTCCGAATGATTTGAGCCGATCTAAAATGAATTTTTGATATTCACTCCGAACCCCATATCTCGAGGTCAGTACGAATTTTCTGGCGCCTAAGAAGAGCATCCAATGAAGTAATTCTAATCCAAATCCACCCAAACCTCCGGTTATTATATAGACTTTGTTTGCATTGAAATATGTTTTTGTCGTTGCCTTCAAACTGACCGCTGGTTTGATAGCATTTAATGCCTTTCTATCGCTCTCTTCGTCTCTGATCTTAATAATCAGTTTCCCGATGTGTTTACCGGTTGTCATATATCTAAACGCTTTCTCCGCTTCTTCTGCTTTGAAAACCTTTCTTCTAATCGGTCTAATCATACCATTGTCTGAGTTCTTATGCATCCAATCAAAGAATTTTTCGGCAAAACCTTCCCTTAAATACAACTTCTGATCAACAGATACACCGATGAAAGAGATGTCTCTCAGGAAGGAAAACATTCCCAACTGTTTGTTCATTTGGAGGTCATATTTGCCGATCTCTACAAACCGACCACAATCTGCAACGCATTCATAACTGGCCTCTAATTTATCTCCGGTTAACGAATTCAACACCAAATCAACGCCTTTTCCTTTAGTCAGAGCTTTGATTCTATACTTGAACTGAATATCTCTGGAACTGAAGATCCGATTCTCCGGTATATTGTATTCAGTCATCAAAAACTTTTTCTTATCGTCGTTCCCGACCGTTACGTATATATCGCACCCGTAGTGTTGGCACACGACTATAGCCGCCTGTCCTACACCTCCAGCGCCCGAATGTATGAGAATTTTTTCGTCTATTCATATAAACAGATAATTATAATAAAATATTTCAAACTTTTCTCGATTTCTCTCACTTTTCTTCATTTGTGCCCTTTCTATGAGTCCATACCATACAGTGCTATAAACCACTAATACAGTCACCGCGTCATCCATTGACCACTTCTCTGGTATAGGAGTTATGAATCTTTCCATCGCATCAACAGATGTGGCAAAACATCGACTCATATCAAAGCCCATAACTCTGACTCCGGTATCACTTCTACGTCCGGCGAACTCAAAGCCAATCACACAATCAGTAAAGTAACTCAAAGGACCCGACACTATACGGCCTAAGAGTTTAAAGAAATGTTGAAATTAAATCTCAGGTTAAAAAATGTGTTGAATGCAAGGTATTATACAAATGATTTTCTACTCATTATATTCAGAGATTCCACTTTACAAATAGAAGTCAGGCCATATGTAACTTATCTAGTTTGTTTTAATATGTGTCATAATATCAATATTCATTGCTCACCCGTTGCAAACATAACATCCTTGAAGTTCAGTCCAGAGCTATAGACTTTGACATCAATTTTATTCGTCAAACGATTATTCAAATCAAAGCTTTGATTCAAAGAAACGATTTGTTTTGAGTCAAACCATTGAAGGGTTGATAGATCTCTATTGTGGCCCACATTCAGGAAGTATTCATTGGATTCTGTTTTGTCGTAATCCTTGGGTAGACTTAAGTGTCTATAAGTCCCGATCTTTCCATTTCTCAATACATTAATCGCCAAATCATTGACTAAAATATCGTGAAATGGTTTTTCATTGAATTTTATGGGAAGAGTAATCATATTGTCGTAATCGAAGAGACATCGAATACAATCGCCTCCCGGTTCCAGACGAAGACAATTGATTAGACCAATGATGCCATTGAATGAAGTATTGTTAGCAATGAGCCAAATGTTGTCACCTTTTCCTTCGCTTTCTTTCCATTTATTTATTTTTTCTTTAAGTAATTCAAACCAATTCTCATATTTATTATCAATTTTTATGATTTGCTGTTCGTTCGGAACTTTAGGTTTTTTATCAATTTTTCTGAACAGAAAAGCTGTCGAACAGATTGTATCGGACTTTCGACAAATCAAAGCGAAACCACTTTTCTGAGCAGTCGTTACAAACTTAACAATCCTTTGCTCTAAATCTGAATTTTTCATAAGTTTTTTGCCATTCAGTGAATTCAATGCCAGTTCTGGTTCTGTGAACTGATGTCTAAACACCGATATTAAGAACCCATTACTCAAAAGCGAGTCATTTATCTCCTGAAACTGATTCTCGAGTTTAATACCCCATAAGTGCTGACTGTCTCTCAATATTATCAAATTAGTTGTTCTTATCTCTGAAGGAAAGACTGAGTTCTGATAATCCCATTCAACTAATTTGAATGAATTTTTTGTATAGTCTTCGGATATGTTTTCAGTACTTTTGACAGCAATAGTATAGTTGACATCAATCGGATATATGGCTGCAGAGGCCAAATGATTGTCCACTTCTTTAGCCAACAGACCATTAGTTAAGTTTATTTCCAAAACTTTAATCTCTTTTTTCGGGACATTATTCTCACTGACAATATCGAGAAGAGTGCGAATCAAGTGTTCATTCACTGAAACCTGATTTATCATGTCTTTAGACAAATCATATTCTGGATCAGTTTGTATATCGCAAAGTAATTGGTTGACATCATTGGACTTAATTTTTGTATCTATATTCTGATTCTCATCGCCAAACGATTTAATAACTTTTAATAAGATTTTCAACAAAATATGTTTTTCGTCGATATTTTTCGTAAACTTTTCAATCGATTCTTCATTTTGTTTATTACAATAGGTTTTCGATTCATTTAATCCAAGATTTTGTTTGATATTGTATGCAAGACAAGAGCAAACCTGAGTATAATTAGACAAATATTTAGACTTATCTGAGATATTATACATTGAATGCAAACCTTTAGATATTCTTTAATCTCATTTCTATCGCACTCTTCGATAGCATTCGGCTCTTCATTGGCAATGAATTCATACGATTCCAGATTCAGGTCTTGAATATTAGACTTACGAGGAATGGGAAGTGCCATCAATTCTTCCACTTCTATTCCATGCGTTACTATGAGTCGGGAATTCATGTCCACATGGAATGGCAGAACAGACTTATAGTAATGGAATCGTTCGGAAACTAATTTATCCAAATATTTCGTGTTATTCGTCTCCAGAATCTCTCGCATGTCTTCATCCCTTAAGCCTTCCTCAGCATCTTTTATCTCCTTTTCCTCGTCTATTGCCTCCTTTTCCACCTCAATCTTATACCTCTGGACCCCCTCATACAGGACTTTAGGATCGCATTTCAATTTCTTAATCATCACCGGAACCAACATTTTCCTGAACGGCATTCCCACTGCCATTGACTGCAAGAGTGAGTCCATAAACGTAATCCAATTCCCCTCCCATACTATATCTCCATTGAGTGTTTGAAAGTCTTTTGTCCTCACTTTCTTCAGACCTCGAAAGTACGGCCCGTAATCATAGCCCATAACCCGTAAGTCTTTATAGATATCATTCGTATCGATAGTTATCTCACTTTCATATACATTGTTATTGTCGTTCTGTTCGTCCAATAGGTTCTGTACCGATAATATGTCCTCATCTGATGTTCTCATTTTTCCAACACATGTCTCGTTATTGTGTTCAAGAATAACAAAATCTCCTGAAAATCAAATTCTTTGTCAGCTCTGAACTCAAATATTTATTTCAATATAAAAAATATGAAATACCTGTCCTCTGATGGTACCTGACTTTAATCTTCGAAGGTTCGGAATCAAATAGGAAGATAGGTCTGCGGAACTGGACGTCTTCAAAAATTATGGGAATTTGATTCCAAACGCGGCCGTTATATGCGGCCAATTGTCTCCACGCCATCATTAAATAACCAGTGGCCGGGAATAGTATCTGACCATCGATTTTATGGTCGGGAAGGTATGACTTGAATAGCTTGGATATGTCTACGGTCTCATTCAGATCAGATGCGGTGGCCTTGAAGTGAAAGTCAGGATATTTTCGGACAAAATATTCTTTTTCGTGATCCCAGTGCATGAGGGATGAAATCGATTGTGTGCCTCTAGCCACTGGCCAGTCCACTTTCGGGTACAGGTTCTCAATGGCCGGATTCAGTCCTAACTCATACAGCTTTGCGATTGCACTCAAAAACATATCCAGATTAGTATTGTTCGCGTCTTTTTTGATTAACGAGAGATAAGTGGATGACTCGAGAGATTCGGTCACAATCTTCGCGAACAACGCGTGCGGACCTATCTCTACGATAATCGCGTCTTCAGGTATTGAATGTATTTTGTTGTGGAAATAGACGGGACTAATGAGGTTATGCACGAAATACTCGGCCGAAGCGTATTTCAAATCTTCAATTTCGGTGTCGTTTATAATTGAGGTTGAAATCCATTTTTTAGACCTGAGTTTCGGTTTTGTCAAACATTTTTTGATCTCTTCAGTCATCTTCTTAGCGCAAGAGGAAAGGTATTCGCTATGATATGGTATTTCACTGCTTTGTAGTTCTCTAACAAATATTTCCTTTTTATTCATCGATTCGATCAATGCTTTCATCTCTTTATGCAATCCTTTAATCAATAAAACAGTAATTAAATGAAAATCATTTCAAACAAATACCGATCGCATGCATACCCGACACGACTACTGTGTTCTTCGCGTTATTGCAAACAACGTTAACCCCTTTCGGACACAACTTCTTCGCCTCTTCCCACGAGAGGCCGACGACAGCCATCAGTCCTTTCGGTATTTTCCGATCGCTTTCAGTGACGGCTCCTCTAATGTGAGTCACAAATAGAGCCTCTCTTGTGGTCAGACATCCGTCGGCATAAGCGGCCGCTATTTCGCCGAATGAGTGACCGATTATTCCGTCGGGTATTATATCGAGTGCTTTCATGACATCGAATAAAGCGAT
>JAQIWA010001938.1:0-15414 GCA_034693305.1 Eueremaeus valkanovi
TCTTATTCATTATATTCACCGCTTCTTCGGTTAATTCTGAGGCAAACAAATCATATAAAGTAATGAATGCTTTAATGGTTTCATATTATTCTCGAATCAAATCAAAGACTTCTTCTGCTATTTTCAGTCTAAAGGTTTGAAATACAAATAAAAATTTATTTTTTTTATAACATTTGACTTTGACTTTCAGTTAATGTCAGCGATTGAACGCATGGGTGAGAGAAGGGTTGGCTTTTCGTGCTGGAAGTTATTTACTATCAATTACTTCCGATGCTATGAAGTATACATCAATTCTTATTTTATTCTGCATTTCAATCAAATAATTACTTTATTTTGCTTTTATTTTCAGGTCTTATCACTTCTATCTATTCTATTTCTGAAAATAATTGAGACAGGCAACTTATAGATTTACTTTTCATTAGATCAGTAGGTGTTTAGTTCAAATTGTTCTATCCACTTTATTTTCATTGATTGCTAATTTCTATCTATATTTCAATTGTTTATTCATTATTAATACGATTTAAAGTTCATTAACTGAAATATAATTTCATTTTCTTTGTCAAATAATATTCAATACTAATGACAACAAATATTTGCTTTTGTTTCGAAATTTTAAACAAAATTTTCATAAAATAAATAAAAAAATCATTAATTTAATGGATTTTATTTTTCAGACTTAAAATAAATTTAGTTTTTTGTTTTAAAATAGCAAATCATTATTCAGATCAGAGATTAAGAAAAGGCCTGGACAATATATAACAGAATAAATAAATATATTATACAAATAGATTACTGTATTTGAATATTGTTATGGAAACAAATTTAAAATTATAGAAAAACATTATAAGTCTGAGAAACAAAACAAAATTATATTTTTCAGCAATTGTTTTCAAAAATGTAATAAATCACAAAACAAATTTACTCGACTCAATTGCACCATGATGCTATATGCGATATTATAATGCAATCTAGAGAAATTTGTTATTAATAATTGATATCAGTGTTTGTTATTTTTGAACCAGAATAAATTAAATAAATTATTGATATTTAAAAATGAGTTTGAATTCAAATGAGGTTTTGCCGAATAATCTTATCATCAAATATATTAGAGAATGAGAACAAGAATTCAATATTAAAATAAACATTTCATTAAAGTATTGTATTTTTAATGAGCTAGTTTAAATGAGCAGTGGACACGTTTTTGAAATAAAATTCCGAGAAAAATTATTTAATTACTTTATAAAGCAATTAATAAATAATTAAAACATTATATTAAGAAATATTTTCGATATAATTGTTTGAATTAAAATATATTTCATCTTATATAAGGTTTGTTACCTAGCATACAAAATCTATTGCTATGAAATAAATTGTTAGCTCAGTTCAGTTACGCATATAATTCAATTTCAGTTGAAAATATTAAGACCAGGATGAATTTTGATACGAATAAAAGATTGCCGGATAATCTAGTAATCAAATCAGCGGACAATCATTTGTATAGAATTGGTTTATGTCTTACAAACAATGATATGAATCAGAGGAGAAGTTCAATACATAAACCGATTATTATTTTTGTTATAAATATTGTGTTTTTGTCGAAATGTGTTTTCAATTTATTTGATTCAAAATTTGAAGATTTCATATATACCGGAGATTTTGCCCGAGTTTTGGGAATGAGAATACATTTCAATATTTGTCAAATATGTTTCAGTAGTTTTTCCATCAGTTCTCAACTGATTTATTACTATAACTACAGAAATGGTATAAAACCAACATTCCTTAAGCCGTTCCAAATGATGTCGGGTTTGGTTTCGCCCAAAACTATTGGTCTCACAAATCAAACAGAAATTCTGGCTTTACTTAAGCGAACGAAAACTCTATTAATTTTAGTTCGCATTCAGACTGTATTTGGTTTTCCTATATTTTGTTTTATAGTTCCGTTTACTCTGTATTTTCTAAATACTTCTCTGACGGAAGCCTTGATGTATGGCATTCCTAACTCTATTTTCTTCACACTATTCGCATATCATGGCTTCAATTCAATCCTATATCAAGCGATTTACTTATATTTGATCTGTTATTACATGAAAATCAAAATACAAAGAATAAACAGAAATGCCATTGAATTGTCTGAATCCCAGTCTTTCATAAATGTGCGCAAAATAATTCAATCGCTTTATACATATTATTCTGAAATCAATGAATACAACAATAATTTTTGGTCCAAATATTTCTTAAATCTGTGGCTATTTTTGGGCGCAATTAATGTATTGATGCTTTATATATGTGTATTCACACCAATGCCACTTCTATTCAAGTTTGCATATTATGATGTCTTCATTAGTTTATTTTCATTCTTCTTATTCATTATATTCACCGCCTCTTCGGTTAACTCAGAAGCAAACAAATCCTATATAATAATGAATTCATTGTTCATATTCTATACCAAATCCAATACCAACCATATCTACAGAGTTTCTATCAATTATTCAATACATCTAAGGATTAAGGTTTTATTTTATTGTAATTTTTAAATTGTGCCTGAGCTTAATTATAAACTTTACAATTTTCACAGATATATTCAGCAATTGGGCGATTGTCTCAAAAAATTGTTGGCTTTTCGTGTTATAACTTATTTACAATCAATTATTACAAATGCTATGAAGTATTATATTTTTGAATAATATTTCTATACTGACTGATAAATATTTCTATTCCTTAGGTCTTATCGTATCTCTCACTACTATTTTTAAAAATGATTGAAATGTCAGGAAATTATATTTAAATTTAAATTTAATTGTCTCTCAATTATACCTTGGTTTGAATTAAGCAACATTAATATTTAAAAGAAAAAATACCAAGTTTATTCTTGGCTGTTTTTACAGCAAAATTCCTGTCTCTAAAATACTATAAATATGAATGTTTTTAATTATAAGTTTATGTCAACTAATAATATACAGTATTAGAAAAGCGAAGCGAATATCGAATTACTTTTATTGAAATATTTATGAATAAAATGTATGTCTTTTTGAAATAAAATGGTTTAAATGTATAAATAATGTTAAAAATAATATGAATTCAATATTCAATTTAATTGCTTTTCTTTTAATAATCCTATTCGACAACAATTCATGCGGTTATTATGAGCCAGACTATTATGATTATGTGAATGACCCCGAATATCTCTATTCATATCCTCAATACCATTATCCCAATCATAAGAGGCATTCCTTCGAAAAACGCCGGAATAAAAATATAGAAGATTATTCGAACCTACCTGTGCCGGGTCAGCACCCATTTCTCAAAAGGACAAGGGGTCATCCAATGCTGATGAAGCAAATTGAAGCTATGGTTAGAGCAAAGGACACAATAAAGCCTTTTTGTGCAGCGAATGAAGAATACAAAAAGTGTGGCTCAGAATGTGGTCAACACTGTCGTGACCTGACATCAGAACCACTGGGTGTCAAATGTGTGCCATTGCCTTGCGATCCATTCACAGATGGGTGCTTTTGCAAAATAGGCTTTTATAGACAGGACACCACTGGTGACTGTGTCACTGAAAATGACTGCACAAATAAGACTCTGGAAATGGATAGGAATAATGTGACTGAAGATAAAGCGCCAAAAAGTCTGGTTTTGCCCAAAGAAGACAAAACTACAGTAAAAATGGAGGAAATTTCGACCACAACGGAGATGACAACAACAACGACGACGACAACAACAACAACTACAACGGAGTTGAGTCAAGAAGTGGAACTGCAAACGACAACTGAATCAAAACCTGACAGAATAGATAGTACGGAGCAATATATACCAGAAATTGAATACATGTCCATTACAACCACAACGACAGCCAAACCTCAAATATTACTAAAACCAAAACCACTGAAGAAAATGCCAAAACCAGAGGCAAAGAACAAAAGGCGTAAAAATGCTGTAAAAAGATATCAGAAGTGCGGCGAAAGTGAAATCTTCATGAATTGTGGCAATGATTGCGCACAAAGTTGTGAAAGAGTTTTGTCTGAAATAGAGATAATGTGCGAAATGGTCTGCAAAAAAGGCTGTTTCTGTGGCAAAGGCTTGTTCAGGAATGTTAACGGCGAATGTGTACCAGATTTTGAATGTTAACAATGTATTGAACTCACGGACAGAATTGGGTTCTTATTATATGAGAAGATATGCAAGCTCAATTCGACAAAATTATTTACTATCCGACCCATTCTTATAACTGTAAAGATATATAAATTTTCAAAATATTGTTTATTTGTATTTATTCTCTGTAAAAGTGATCTGTGAATAAACTTGAACAATTGAATATGTAAGCCTGGATGCTTTTTATTATAATTTATAAAGAATAAAAATACTTATCTATTCATTTATATACAGGAAATATTTGTAAAGTAATTAAAAATTTAATTATATTAATAGCGAACATAAGGACAGCTGAAATGTCACAAAATAATAATTTCTATCAATCATACGATTATTCCATAACTTATTTAGAAATATAATGAAATATTTATTTCTATTTTTATTAATTAATTTATTTATTTTACAAGAAGTCTATTCGAGTAAGTCTTTGAATAAAATAATACATAAATCCATTGAATTAAACAGAATATTCTTCACCCAAACAGAGAAATGTGGAAAATTTGAAAAATATAAAGTAAGCCTAATTAGTCTGATTCAAAATGTTAACCAGTTAACTATTTAAATAGAAATGTGGCTGCTGGTGCTTGGAAAGGTGTCCTTCACATAAAGACCACCAGCATACATGTCCCAAACGAACTAAAGAGCCAGGATGCTTTTGTATGACTGGTTTTTACAGGTATAAACCGTAGACAAAAACAATGCGAATAATCCATATTTTTTCACACATTTTGCAAAAGCCATGAATTGATTCAATAATATAGGCATTGAATCACTTATTCATTTGAATACGAATTCAATTTTAAGGAATGATATGGGAAAGTGTGTTCCCCGGGATCAATGTGATGGAGAGCCCACTGGCGCTACAGAAGCTGCGAGCACAACCCCTAGACCTGAATGTAAATCAAATGAAGAATATATGTAAAGAACAGAATTTTACTTTAATTATAGTCGAAATCGATTATAATATAAAAATCAATTAAACTGATAGGGAATGCGGAGATCGCTGTCAAGAATCATGTGATAGCATAGACAGCCCTACGCTATGCATATCATTCGGACCAAACAAATGCTATTCCGGATGTTATTGTTCCAGAGGCTACTACAGGGATGAAGAAATGCGATGTGTTTCCAAACACATCTGTGAGACTTCTTCATTCTTTCAATTACAGTCAGACCTGTCGTAAATCACACTGAGTTATTTCACAGCTGTCTATATTCACACTTATTCTGTAGTCCCAAGTTTGGACCCTATGTTAGAGTATAGGAACTAATTTCAAACCTGTCTATTTTCAATTTCACACATAACTCACAGAACACCCCTATCTTTTAGCACATAGTTTCCTATCTGTAATTTCACATAAATTTTTCCCAATTAATGAAATAAATTCTGAAACAATTGATTATATTTTTCGAAGGATTTACGGATTATATTGTTGGGTATATAGTGAGCATATCAGAGGTTCAAATAGTATATTTTCGCCTTAACATTGAGGGTAGCATTGCGAAGGGTAGAATTCCGCCAATATGGTCGCAAAAATTGCGTTTAAAGTAGAAAATTTTGATTTTTAAACACTGACTCAATTTATACACAATTCAGTTATTATGAATTTAATTTAGTAAGAATTAAACTAAATTTAGCCGAAATTCGGTTAAAATCTGCCACTGGTTTACGGCTCACAAAAAATGTAGAGGATCTAGTACATGCCTTAAAAAAGAACATTTGCTAATTTCAAGGCTCTGAGGCACAAATCTTCGATTATAAATGTTATTAAAGCTAAATCGATTAAGGAAACGACTATTTCAGACCATGCACATGAAGAATACTTGTTTTTCGATACATTTTAAAAATGAAATACTTTTTATCCCTTTATAATTTCACATCAAAAAAATGTCAGTCCCAACTAGGTGAAATTAGATAGGTCTGACTGTATTACAATTAGTTAAAGAGATTGAATAATAAATTGATTTGATATTGTTTTTTAGGCGATAAGGAAGAAGGGAACGGAACGAGTAGTCAAAATGAGATTAATCATAAGCCAGTTGAAAAGACGGAATTACCAACCCAGACTAAGTTTCCTATATTCCCAAGTGTGTCAAAACGTCCTCATTTACCGAAACCTCCCCCTGGGCTAAACACAGAGGATGAAAAGAAAAAGGATGGGGAGGAAGTGGAGGGGAAGGTAGAGGACGGGGAGGAAGTGGAGGGGAAGGTAGAGGACGGGGAGGAAGAGCAGAGGAAGGAAGATGAGGGGAAGGAAGAGGATGGTGAAGAAGAGGAGGTGCTATCAAACGAAAGAACGAGAAGACCAATAATTGCTGTAATTCCGGGGGAAGAGGGAGAGGAAGAAGAGGTGTCATCAGACCAGAGACCGAAAAGACGAGTAATTCCTGATCCGGGGGAAGAGGGAGAGGAAGATGAGGGGAAGGAAGAGGATGGGGATGAAGAGGAGGTGTTATCAAACGAAAGAACAAGAAGACCAATAATTGCAGTAATTCCGAGGGAAGAGGGAGAGGAGGGGAAGGAAGAGGAGGGGAAGGAAGAGGAGGGAAAGGAAGAGGAGAAGGAAGAGGAGGGGAAGGAAGATGAGGGGAAAGAAGAGGATGGGGAAGAAGAGGTGTCATCAGACCAGAGACCGGGAAGACCAATAATTGCTGTAATTCCGAGGGATGAGGGAGAGGAAGAGGAGGTGTCATCAGACCAGAGACCGGAAAGACCAGTAATTTCTGATCCGGGGGATGAGGGAGAGGAAGAGGGGGTGTCATCAGACCAGAGACCGGAAAGACCAGTAATTGCTGATCCAAGTCAAGAATGTGGTGATAATGAGGAGTTCAGGTCAGTTGGATTGTCACTTGTCTTGTAAAACAATTTAAACAATATATAAAACAATTCAATGACTTCGACAGCGAATGCGGCAATCATTGCATTGAATCGCTTCAACGTTTCGTCGATCAAATAGATTGTGGTTTCTCACAATGTGTGCCGGGGTGTTTCTGTTCGCCTGGTTTCTATAGAGATGCACAAGGAAAGTGTATAATGCCCCCGGTTGATGAACCCCCGGAGCCAACCACTACAGAGTGTTCAAAGCAATCGATTGAATGTCCGGAAAATGAAATTTTTAGGTATTTATACATTGGGTTAGAGTTTAATAAACTTCAACCAAATCTGATGTTTACTTGCAGTGAATGCGGCAATAAATGTATGGAAATGTTGGATAACATCGACGATCAGTCTATTTGTGACCAAATGCGTTGTGACGTCGGCTGCTTTTGTGCGCCCCATATGTTTCGGCACAGAAGTGGTGTTTGTGTTGCACTTCCGACAGAGACCCCGACAACGATTGCAACTGTGCCGGAAGACTGTCCTCCAAACGAATCGTGGACTGATTGCGGCAATGAATGTCTTGAATCGATTGAGAGTATAGACAATCCATCGGTTTGTGAGCACAATGTCTGCCAAAGCGGGTGTTTCTGTGAGAATGACTTCAAAAGAAATACAAACGGTATTTGTGTTCTGCCGCCACCCGAGTGCCCCGAACATAGCACCTGGTCTGAATGTGGCAATAGGTGTATGGAACAGATGCAGAACTATTACCACCCATTCGAATGTGATATATCCCAGTGCGATGTCGGCTGCTTTTGTATACCTGGCTATTATAGAGAACCGAATGGCTTGTGTGTTGAGCCTCGACCTCCCTGTCCACTGGCTGAAGAATATGTCAGTGAATGCGGGAACAGATGTTTAGAGTCAATGGAGAATATAGACGATCCGTCTGAGTGCTCAGTTGACAAGTGTGAGGTCGGGTGCTTTTGCATCGATGGCTATTACAGAGATGACGAGGGCATGTGTGATGTGCCTCCACATCCTGAGACCAAATGTGAACCCGACTGTCCAGAGATGGAGGTGTGGAGTGAATGTGGCAACAGATGCAGTGAATCGCTTGAAAATAAAATATCCGAAGGACTGGACTGTGATATCAGTCAGTGTGACGTCGGCTGCTTTTGCTCGCCCGGACAGTACCGAGACACCGAAGGTGTATGTGTTGATCCACCCCCTCCTTGTCCTCCCGGCGAACAATATTCAAAGTGTGGACTCCATTGTCTGGAATCTTGCGAACGATTGAACTCTCCATTCGAGTGCCCGACACTTGACAGCCCTATCAAGTGTCAATCGGGCTGTTTCTGCAAATCCAATACATACCGAGGCCAAGATGGCATTTGTGTGCCACCAGAGGTTTGTAAGATGGAACCTCCCACTTTGCCTACCTGTCCATCGAATGAAATATTCAGTGAATGCGGCAACAGATGTAGTGAATCGCTTGAGAATCAAATATCTGAAGGACTGGACTGTGATGTCAGTCAGTGTGACGTCGGCTGCTTTTGTCAGCCCGGGCAGTTCCGAGACACGGGTGGTGTATGTGTTGATCCAACCCCTCCCACTATGCCTACCTGTCCATCGAATGAATTTTTCAGTGAATGTGGCAACAGATGCAGTGAATCGCTTGAGAATCAAATATCTGAAGGACTGGACTGTGATGTCAATCAGTGTGACATCGGCTGCTTTTGTCCACCAGGGCAGTTCCGAGACACGGGTGGTGTATGTGTTGATCCACCCCCTCCCACTGCAACTACCTGTCCATCGAATGAGTTTTTCAGTGAATGTGGCAACAGATGCCTCGAAAGTTTAAACAATCTATTTAGAGGAATGGTATGCAACCCAGAGATGTGCGATGCCGGGTGCTTTTGTAATCCCGAAATGCTTAGAAACCAAGAAGGGGTTTGTGTCCTATCATCACAGCCCACAACCTCTTCACCTATTCCTCAATGTCCGCACAACGAAGAGTTCAATATATGTGGCAATAGATGTCTGGAAGCACTCGAAAACATAGCCAACCCTTCTCTGTGTCCTCCGGATGAGTGCCAGAGAGGATGCTATTGTGTGGACGGACTGTACAGAAACAACTTCGGTGTCTGTACTGTTTCTCAGACGACAGAAGATGTGGCCTCTTTGGTGTTCACAACTGCTGCACCCGATCCCTCCTGTCCACCACCAGATCCACCTGAATGCCGACCCGAAGAATTCTGGAGCACTTGTCGGTCTCGATGTCTGGAGCTGTGCGTCAATCGCAATAAGCCGTCTCTCTGTCCGACCGAACGGTGCGACGTCGGCTGCTTTTGTCTCTCGGGTTTCTATAGAGACGACGAAGGCTTCTGTGTTCCTGCGGACAGATGTGAAGAGCCGACCACTACTCAGTGCATACTCCCTCCGCCCCCCAAATGCCCGTCCGGTGAAGTGTTTCGCGGGGCTGACCATTGCTCCAGTCGTTGCTTTGAATACTGCATTCATAGCGATGACCCGTCATTCTGTCCGACAGATGTCTGCGAAACGGGATGTTTCTGTAGGGCAGGTCATTTCAGAAACGACTTCGGAGTGTGTATCCCAAAGAGTCAGTGCAAAGACAGAGGTGTTCCGCCATTAACACCGAAACCAGACATATGTGGCCCGAATGATGATTGTGATACTGATGGTACGAATTCGGTTGATATTTGAATTCAAGGGTTTTTAGACTCAAAATCAAGTTTTTTATTATAACTTATTTTATATACTTTTTATGAAATCTATTGTAAAGTTTGGTTAACTTTTATAAACATTTTTTGCATTCAAATAAAGTTCATTCAAATAAATTGTAGGCTAAAGATTTTTGCATGACTTTATTCCTGGTTGATTTCAGAGTGAAATACCGATAGATTCAGTAATGTTTAGCAAGTTAGTTTACAATTATTTTTTATTCAATGATTTGATTGGAAATAATTAAAAGCAATAATAATTAATATTTATTATAAACATTATATACGTATATATTAATCAAACTTTCATTTTGCAGTTGATCCTGATGAAACAGAGCCAATAATTGATCCTGATGAAACAGAGCCAATAATTGATCCTGATGAAACAGAGCCAATAGTTGATCCTGATGAAACAGAGTCAATACTTGATCCTGATGAACCAGTGTCACTTATTGAGCAAGAACCCGAGACTGAACCAGGAAATGACCCTGATTATCCAACAGAAATCGAAAACTTACCTGATAATGACCCGGAAACTGAAACCGATATGGATTACAATATAGATAATCAGACAGATATTATGACATCAGATGAACCCATAATAAATTGCGGCCGAAATGCACACTTCAGGTCAGGCTCTATGGGTTGTATCGGGTTTTGATGAATAGTCGTTAAAAATATTTATAAACTATTAAAACGATTGATAACTTTGTGACTGATTTAATCTCTTAGTGGCTGCGGATCAGTATGCGGTCAGTCGTGTAAATTAATAACAGAGACAAATCCAGAATCGTGTTCGCCTGAGTGTAGACCAGGATGTTTTTGTAACGAAGGTCTTTACAGATATGAGAGTGGTACTTGTGTACTGCCTGACCAGGTATTACACTGTATATTATTTTCATATAAATTATTGAAATTTTAATTCTTATAAATATTCAGTGCTTTTGCAAAATAACGCCAAAAGAATGTAAGAGTGATAACGAAGAATATCTATGGTGTGGTGACGAGTGCGGTCGCACCTGTATGGCCACAGACTCACCTGTTAGATGTGATGATAAATGTTCAAGAGGTTGTTTTTGTAAAGAAGGTAATCTAAGACAAGATATTTAGATCCAGAGACAGAAATCCATTTACCGGTGATTATATTATATTTCAATAGGTTTTGTCCGAAATGAAGACGGAGTGTGTGTGCGGCCGGATATGTGCGATAGTGGCGAAACTCATGCAGAATGTGGTTTAAACGAAATCTATTCAGAATGTGGATCAGATTGTGGCCGGACATGCAGTGAATCAACGGAAGAACAGCAATGTTTTTCCTGCACTGCCGGCTGTTATTGTGAGAACGACTTCTATAGATCAGAGACCGGAGACTGTATTCCGAAAACTGAATGCAATAACGAAGGCATTGGATATAAGAAGTCGACGAAAATGTGTGAACAAAATGAAATATACACTGAATGCGGAAATGTATGCAATGAAACCTGTGATGACATCAAGCAAGTGATTAGTCAGCAGAACTGTCCGCTAACGTGTGAAAAGGGCTGTATTTGCAGAATCGGCTATAAGAGGAATGTCGAGGGAAAGTGTGTTCCACAGAATCAATGCAAACAATTGTCTGTATGTGAGGCAAACGAAGTCTACACAACGTGTGGCACCAACTGTGGCCAGCGATGCAATGACCTGATCAAAACTAACCTCCAGTGTCCACTCTTGTGCGAAATCGGATGCTTTTGTCAAAACGGTTATTATAGAGAGACAAATGGTTTGTGTGTTTCCAAAAATGATTGTTCTGTCGATCCCATGGAATGCCCGGAAAATGAGGTTATTTTTTGCAAACAATTAATTTTTAGTGAATTTTTAATTTCAAATATTTTTAAGGTTTATAATAAATGTGGCCAACGATGTGGTGAGACGTGTGAAGACCTCATTAATCCAGTCGAATGCCCAACAGAATGTGACCCTGGATGCTTTTGCCAAAAAGGAATGTATAGAGATTTGGATGGTGTTTGTGTGGACACAGATGGCTGCAATTTGCCCACTACTACAGAAACACTACCTACCTGTGCTGCCAATGAAGTCTACTCCAAGTGCGGAAATGCATGTTTCGAATCGTGTACCGACAGAATCGACTGTCAGTCCGATTGTGAAAAGGGATGCTTTTGTGCCGAAGGTTTGCATTTAAACAAAAATTGAATACAATTTGCGGATAATTTACTTTTGCTCTAATAGGATATCTAAGACATAGATCCGGTGCCTGTGTGCCAGAAGACGAGTGCAAAACATTAGAGCAATGCGTTGAATGCGATGATAACGAGTATTATAGCAATTGTGGCACTGATTGCAACAATTTTTGTACTGATTTGTTAAAGCCTTCGGTTTGTGATAGAATCTGTAGGAAAGGCTGTTTTTGTAAATACGGATTCTATAGAAACCAATTGGGACAGTGTGTTAATCGTCACAAATGCAATCAAATAACGCCATAATTGTAGTTAAGAATTAAAATATTAATTATATTCAAAAATACATACATTTTTTGCTTCAAATTCATTAACATTATTGTTAAGCCATTAACAGAACAAGACTTATAAAACTTATTAATAATATTCTTAATTAACAATTAGATTGTAAACAATGATAGACTAATTGAAAGGAGAAAATCATTTCATAGTTCTGTTGACTCAAAACTGTTGTCTAAATGTCTTTTCATTGAAAAACGAATGTTTGTCCGAATGTCTTAATACTGTTCCGTTGTTTTCCGACAATATCTTCAACTCTGCGGCTATTGATGTCGCGACTGAATTGAATAGAATTTCAATTATTTTTTTTATTTTCCTTTCAATCAATTTATTTAAACTGATTTCAATCGTATCTCACGTTCTTTGTGCTTATCCTCATTAAACGAGTTCCTGAAGTAGACCTTAGAGTCGGCACCATTTTCAGGTCCATTTTTATTCTGCGCATACCACTGGACATGTAGATCATTGAGGCTATCATTGAATTTTTCACATTTTTTCGTTCGCCTTATTTTAAATTTTGAGAAAAATCTTTTCGTTAATCCTTTCGATTGGTTTGTCATTGCTTTTGGTTTTTCTATCGATTCCTTAGGTTTTCTTTCGGCCGATGGACTGGGTTTCGACCAAAACGCAGTCCAACGTCTGTTACCCTTCGCCTGGTTTATATCGAAGACATTATTCAAACTGAAAAGATGTAATACTTTAATATTCATGTTAAAAAATATTCATTAATCTATTCTTACGATCCCAATGAAGTACATCCAGACATATGTTTATTATATTCTTTGTTGGGTTCGTACGAGTCATTCAAATGTGTGTAACTCATAGACAACCGTTTGCTGACATAATTAACAGAATTGTCCTTATGGTCAATATTAAGCGCATATTCTTTCTCCATATCTTCCTTATACTCATCGCTCAGATTCTTAGGCAAAGTTATCCTGTCGTTTTTGTCTCTGCCCTTTCTCAGTTTTGTCAAAATCTTGGCCATATTTCTATTCAAATGACTTCCATTAATGTTTAAAATTAATTAAACTGTAATCGATATCAACATAAACTCAATTATAACTTAATTTATCGCAAGTTATAATATATTAATAGAATATCAATAAAAAAAATATTATTATCAATACATAAGTTAAAAACTTTACATAAATAGTTACTGACGCTATTCAAGAATGGCCATGGTGTAAATGTTAGCCAGATATTCTGAAAGTTATGCGGGTGTGTACAGGTTAAATGTGCACCGGTACCTTTTGCTCAGCTTGAATTTGATAACCGATGGTTGAAACATTGGGCAAACAAATAGCAGCAATATTAAGGATTAATTTAATTATAAATTTGCTTGGTCATATTTTTCAAAGTTTCATATTCGAGGGTTTACTTACCCCTTCCGCTTCTCTAGTATAAACAAGAACAATTTTCCAATGAATTATTTACTTTGTATTTGTTAGATATGAATAATTATAATAATTGTGAAATAGTTTTTTTTATCAAATATTAAATTACATTAATATTAATATTCAATTCAATTCATAAATATTCAAAAATGAGTTTCATTTTATTCGTTGGCTAATCATCAATAATATTGATTAACATATAATTAAATCATGAAATTATATATATTTATAGTATTGGCTACAATTTTACTCCATATCAATTATATCTATTCAAGTGAGTATAGATTTGATATTAATTTTATATTAATTTATTCATAACTTGTTTACTGAATAGTATGTGACTTATATGCGAACACAGAATTCAAGTTTCGTGGCTCTGGTATGCAATCTTTTCTATAATTTTTTGGTAACATTTTTGTATACAGTTTTGATTTTGAAATTTCAAAGATTGTGGCAGACGTTGTGATCAGCAGGGCCGAAGAGTATTCTGTGATGATTATATAAATCTTCTTGGTTGTTACTGCAGAGAAGGCTACCTTCGTAATTGGGCCTGGGACTGTGTTCGCCCAGATACTTGTGATAAAGGAAATTCTACAGTACAGCCCATCCGATGCAAGGTTAACGAATATTTCTCGAATTGCGGCTCATTTTGTGAGGAGAGCTGTAAGAGTCTGGTGAAGGGAAATAAATGCACCAAAAGGTATGATAATTGCAAACAAGAATTGAAATTATATTTTTCAATCTTTTTTACAACAGATGTGACTCCGGATGCTTTTGTAAGAAGGGCTATTATAGAGATCACCAGGGTTGCGTATTTTCTATTTTTTTTAGTACAGACAAGGTATCTAATGTATGTTCAACTCTGAGTAATAACTGTTATCTTATTTTTTTTATAACTTCTTATATCTTTCGATAATTTCATATCAGTTTGGAATCAAATAATTGTTTGAATAAAAGTTTAATAATTTATTCACAAAATTATTTTAATCTCAACTCTTGTGTCAAAAGTTTATTGAAATTCAAACTGATTTGAAATTATCGGAAGAAATTATCAAAATTAATATAACAGTTATTACTCAGAGTTGAACACACATTAAATACCTTGTCTGTACATTTCTCAATTTATTGATTGCTTTGTTTTAAAAGATTTCTTTTTCAATAGGAATATGCGTTTGGGACTGGCAGTGCAAGAATGATATGTATCCGGATCAGACCGAAAGTGAACCGGATACTGAAGAGCCAGAAACAGAAGACACAGAACAACCTGTAAACAGTGTTGTACTTTAGAAATAATCTTAATCTAAACAGGAACATTTCTAGAATTTTTCATTTTTAGTGCATCTGGTTTTTCAGATGAGATATTTTTACCCAGTCTATATTATTACCTTTATCGTTTCAATGAAATTTCTATAAATATTCTCAATCATATTCACCTTCTCTTAGACCGAGGATTCAGAAACTGAAGACGAAGATGATGAAACCTCTACTGAAATTGTAAAGGTCCCGGTTAAAAAGGAATGCGAAGACAATGAAGAGTATAGAAGGTATAGAATACAATCCAATCAAACAACAGCACACGAATTAGATGTGCTAGGCTCACTCGTCAGTTTAATAGACTTAGTGCAGGAAATAGGCATAAACTATGTCAGTCAAAATCCGTGAATTTACGGATTGTATAGACATTTTTGATAGCGAGCTTATGAGATGAAAAGGTACTGAAGTCTAAACTATCAAAAACATAGTAACAATAAATGTAAGGAAGAGTTAGCCAGTAATCAAATATA
>JAQIWA010001939.1:0-15414 GCA_034693305.1 Eueremaeus valkanovi
TTCCCCTTAAATTTTTAGACGTTATTTATAGTCTCACATTTGTTTACATTTCTATTTCTATAGGAGTGTTCTCCTAAGATGTAGTCTCCTAAGATATAGGGAATTGAATTAAAGATTTTTTGCGCAATATTTCATTTCATACTAATATGACTTATATAATGAGTTTATTATGAAATCCTGAACTACTGTACACTATACTAATGGTTGTGATTCTTATTGAAGACTTCATTAGTGAGTATTATATCTGGCATTGGATGCGATTTCGAAATATTATTCAATAAAGTCCCGAAATAAACACGACTACAAAAAAATATCAATCATTTTAGATATAGAATTAAATCGGAAGTTACGCAGACTTGAGCTCAGCTCAATTGACATAAGAGTTTATGAAAAGGTATTTTAAAAATAAAATCTTTACATCGTTTGGTATTCACAATGGAATTGATTAAAAAACACTTCGTTCACAGTATCAGTATTTCATTGGAAAAAATATTTTTTTTATGTTCTGTCAGTTTTCAAAATTCAATCAAAAAATCATGAAAACAAATTTATTATTTTTTTTCTATTTTCCGAATAGGTTTCGATGGCATAAAATATATCAAAATTCATCTGACATTACATTATACAGTATTTTCAGAAATAGTGTAAATAATTCAGATATAAATCAAAGATAAATATTTTGCTACAGTTCTGATAAATAACTGAAAATATTTAGAAATATAACTGTTTTCTCATAAATAAACATTTTAAATGGGTGTAGGATGAATTGAGATGGAGCAAATATTAGAGAACATCAATGTGGCTGCTGATTTAATCGTGCTGGTTTATTTGATCAAAGAAATCATAAACTAATACAGTGTTTGCTAAAAGCTTTTATTGATTTTAAAAGTAGTAAAAAATAAAATATCAACAAAACTAACAAATTCTCGAAAACTGCTTTAAAACAAATCAATACATGGTATGTATAAATACATAGTACGTGGAGTCAATTTATAATACAGTAGAAAAACATTTCAAGAAAAAAATATTTTGTTAGAACTGGCAGTTCATTGAATACAAATGAAGTCAATTAGAGTCTAAACGATTGTAGAAAAGTAGTCATTAAAATTGCACAATAAATACAAACCATTTGAATAATGATTTAAATTTGAAATTTTAATTAGACAGACCCTGGATTCAGAGAATTGAGGCAATTATATTAATATTTTTAAAAGTATTTTGTTCTGTAAATAGTTTCTTATCAATAGAGTCGGCACTAATTAATTGCATAAATTCGAAGTCATTTTTATAATCTTTTAGACAAAGAATTGAATCAAAATAAATACATGCCTTCAGTATAGCAGATAAGTTGATATAAGGAAATGCAGAGTTACAGTACCCAGGCCATTCTTTGTGAGTGCTTTATGGTGAATCAACCTGTCTAATAAACGAATAAATAACCAGGCGTGGTTAGCAGAGCCTGGAAAATCCTTCCGCCTTCCCGTGCTTATGAGTCTGGTGTCACCATGACAAACAAAAGGAGGGTTAACACATCAACTCAATAATTAGCAGGCTTACTTTCAAACGCAGTTCAAAGATGACATTTTTTTGTATTGAAAACCACTGTTTGAGCTTGGAACTTTGAGACCGCATACTTAAACTATGTCGAAAGTTAATCTGCTATTGAGTTGATTTGTTCTCACCCTTGGTTTGTTATAATGGCACCAGACTCATATGCACGGGAAGCCGGAACTGTTTTCCAGGCTCTGGCGGTTAGATTTAAACTTATAAAGAAATTCGTTTAACTTAAATGTTGATTAAAATAAATAAATGAACTATTGATTTGAACTTTTTCTTAATCAGAACTTCTTATCTCTGACTATTTTAAACAGGAACTGGACCATAAACTTGAGCTAGAGTAAAACTATCAAAATAGATTGTTTAATTTCACCGATAATTTAATTATCGAACCAAGAGTTTAGTTGAAAAGACATCTTTTTATCACTTGATTTATCAAATAAAATGTGTGTTTTTGTACAAAATTCGTTTTGAGTTAATTCCTGTTAATAAATCTAGACAGAACATTTTTAGTTAAGCCTCTCTTTATTAGAGGATATTCAGGCAATAAATGAGAATTTCGACACGACTTCAGAATTGCTGACAAAAGTCTATTGAATTATATCGTAATTGAAATCTATTTTTAGGAAAGACTTATCAAATCAAATAAAATTGTTTTTCACTATTACTGGAAATGTATTTAATGTTTTATAAATACAAATAAATAGAAAATTTATGTAAATATAATAAAATCAATTTAACCAATATCGAAATGTGCATGATGCTTTGTTTGCTCTTCATTTGTTTATCCTTGTTAACTCAATTGTGCACTAGGAATGTGTTTTAATGTGATGATCAAACTTGGCTCAAATTGAGAGAACCACACGTCAGGTGTCGTGGATGAGTGTGAATATTGTCAGAATGAAACCAAATGATAGAGATTGTGAGCCTAATGGTATACAAAAATGGTACGGGCAATCAGGGCTTGTGAGCAAGATACTCTTATTAGCTTTACTACAAAAATCAATTCATATTTTCCAAAAGGTCCAGTGAGATTTTATAATTTGTCCAATGATCAAGTAAAAATCTTTTTATAGAAAAAGGAATTGTTTATCCCAAATGCGGGTCGGGTCGGCTACAAAGTCAACTCTAGCCTTAATTAAATTCTCCGAACCATTGATTAAATGAATGCCTTTTTATCGCGTTTTTGCTCATTAGTTGTGAAAATTGAAATACAATTAATTACTAGAATAACAAGCAATTTATTAGAGGAAGTGTTAAATTGGTTTAGCTTGGTCGCATTTCTTTTTTAATGAAAGTGCGGAAATATGGCTCATTAATAATGTTTATGCAAAATTATCAAGATCAATTTGTAATAGTGTGTCTGATATAACAAACAATTATAATAATCAATTAGAATCTCCACTTTTGCTTAAACAATAATTAAGCAAGCTTTCATTTAAAATCATTCTGGTATAAATAGATGAGGCTTTCCTCCCGATGCCCTTCTATGAGTAGAAGTCTTACTATTCGGCTCTCATAATAAAGTACGGATTTATAGAGAAAACTCAATAATTTCTAAACTTTTTATAGCAAATAACGATTATTTTAAATCTCATCTGGTCAGTTCATATAATCACTTAGTAATGGACTCGCTTATTTTATATGATGACACTATTGTTGTGCCAACACCTGTTCCGCAAACTTTTTCAATGCAGCAATTGTTTGGATACGCTTACTATGAAATCATATTAATCTATTCGACAGCTTTCATAGCATTGACATTCAATATCATAACAATAGTAGTACTGATTAAAGGCCAACGAATGTCATCCGAGTTATGGAAAGTCCTGATTAACTTATCCGTCTCTGACATAACAATGGCTACATTTTCCATACCCTTCACATATACGGGTGAGTCTACTCTCTGATAATATTAATACTTGAAAATAATCGAAATCATCAAATCCCAAGTGCATCATCTTGGTCAATGGATAATCCCAGCACTTCCTATGTTATGCAAAATTATATGTTTCGGACGCAATTGTTCGGCATGTCTTCCCATTTGGACCCTCACTGCCATTGGCTTTGATAGGTATTGTGCAAATCGTATGGAACATACGTTTCGATTATTACTATTTCATAACATTTATAATTATTTTCAATTTTAATGTATTAATAGTTAACTAATTATGAAAGCGATAAAGATTTTACCATGTTCAAAATTTACTTTAAAAGTTAAAGAGGAAGTATTATATTTCTCATGAAAACGCATTTGATCTATCTAGTTTCTTACAGTCAAAACAATTATCGAACCCATTGATGAAAATAATCCATTTTTCCAGTCAATAGAACTCTATTAGAATTGAATGAATTGAAGTGAAAATAATAAGACTTTCGAGAGTTTAGTAAAAATGAATGCAATTCTCAATAGACGTGAAAATCAATCGAAAAAAAAGAGAAAGTAATTCAATACTAAGTCATCAGTACTACAGTCGTAACTATTGATGTTTTTATTGTAAGTAATTGAAAGCCATGTCCTTAAGAGCCATAACTATTCTATTACTGTGAATGAGCGAAACCCAAATGTGATAGATGAGATGTCGAGCATGATTATTAGCAATAATTGGCTACTATATGAAGTCACGTAGCCCAGGCTGCTTTTTCCTTCAATAGCACAAAAAAATACAACAAACCATTTGAATCATTCTTTTCAACAAAACTTGTCTTTCTTTTTGCTCAATACGTCTCTTACGGATCAGATATCTCTCGATTGTCTGTCCGAACACAGGGATACAGAAATGGATGAAAAATCATAAAATGACTGCAATAGCCATAATATGGTTGACCGCTATTGCAATCAGTTCTCCACTACTCGTCAATTCCAAAATTGGTAAAATAGCTCAAAATGAACAAGATTATTATCAATGTTACCCGGAATGGAGTTCTGGATACCAACAAAGTCTATACACAATAGTCACATTCATCGTTGCATTCTTACTGCCGGTTCTTATCCTTCTATTCATATATTTATATCTGAACTGGAGCTTACATTTCAGGCAGCAGACCTGGAGCACAGTTAATAATGAGAACAAGGTAATCATAGAACTGAACTTTTATTAAGACAGCATTATTCTTAATATTAATTCAATAATTATCCAATTGCCAAGATGCTATCAACAATTACAATTATTTTTGCTCTCTGTTGGCTACCGATGCATTTATCTGTAATATATTTCACATTCGTATCTGATCCTGGTCATTTTGTTATGGTCATATATTTCATGTGTGAGTTAGTTTCACTAATATCTTCACTCGTTCTTCCGGTCGTCTATTGCCTAATGAATGCATATTTCAGAGTAAGTATACAATACTATCGATGAATAATCATTTATCCATTTATAGCATATAAAAAGTGGCCTGACTTCCAAAATAATTCTAAATGTACCCAATATTAATATAAACCAGAATAAACTACAAATCTATTAGATATTAATTGTGGAAAACACAGTGTAAATAGTATGTGGATTAGAATCCATTGTGAAGTTTGAATTTGTAGAATTAATTCATGTATTCTTAGACTCCAATTGCAGTGTAAGCACACTATAGGTACAAAACAGTTAACCAAATAAATGATATCATCTATAAATTGGATTTAAATAATAGAATTACAGTGCGGGTCAGTTACATATAAATTTGTCAGATCTGTATTGTAATCCAGGCTTAACCCAATTCTTTTATTGTTCTTTCAGCTTAATCTTATTTGTTATGTTTGATCAGAGCTACTTTTTCTGTATAAATTGAAATATAAAATTGAAACCATCAAGATATTTCCGTAAATCTATGTACTTTTGCAAAATTCAAATCTGCACTCAACTTATAAAACATAATTTCTTTTCTCTATTTATCCGAATTTTATTCTTTTTTGTTCTTTAAATAAGACTTATTTCACAATAGAATGAACAGAATATAGGATCAAATTTGAGCTGTATTCTTTTTTCATCCATTCTTTTTCATCCTGTACAAAATAATTATTAACTCTAATTATTATTCTGGTTTATTCAGTCCTATAAAACTTGCTTTACATACAATAATTTGCATAATATTCTTACATATCATTCATAGAGTACTATTCGATCGTTAATTCCGATCTGTTTTAGAAGAATAGAAATCTCAGAGAATAGCGAAGAGAATCAAAGAAATGGAAAACACGAACAGATTTTGTCGTCTAATGACTCAAAGGCTTTGAGAAAAGCAGACAATAGTAGCGATGAAGTGAATACGAATGAAGAGTTTCTGTTGGAAAGTATAAATAAAAATCCAATTAAATAAATCTTATTTAACTATTAACCCGATTCAATATATCTATGTGTTTACTAACCAGGCTTTTAACTGGTATAATACCAGAGCTAGGCAATGGGTCCTACGACAAAGGGGGTCTTACTTTACCCTCATTAATTATTACAGATATTTCAATACATGAATTTTAATACCAGAAACTATGTGTTTATAATTATAATCGATTGCATTGTTTGAATGAATAAACACTGAATTTTCATATGTATGCAAATTATAGCAAACTCTATGCTCTCGTCTGCGAATAAAGACATTAATCATATGAATCATAGTATAAATTAAACTCAAATAAGGGTGGAATGCCCAAGGATGTTATGATGCCCAAGGGTGTTATGCCAAAATAGCCATTCAGGCTTAAACTATATTTTACGATGACTTTTCAGCGCTCAAGGTTAACAAACCAATGTCTTCAATCCGGCTGAGTTCAGGGTACTATAAGCAGGATTATTAACTCATATGAAGTAAATTTTGATTAAAGCTTACCAGGGTGACTGTTTTGCTAAAGACAAAGTGCTTTTTTGTTAGCTTCTAACTGAGATTAATATATACAGTTTTTGGTCCAAATTGCTCCCTGGACAATTTAACTGAATTTTTCATTCGGATTAATAGTACAATACCCCTTAAATTTTAATCAAAATGTTTTGGTTCGGGTTAAAAAATCTTTGCTTATATTTAAATGTTTAATAAACCAAATAATTTATAGTCCGCTAAATGAGATCATATTAGCGAAAGTGATTTATTCATAAGAATTCAAAACACGTTTTACTGTTTATATTGTATGAAAAAGTTTGTGTATAAAGAAAATAAAGAAAACAATTTATTTTTTTTTAAAAAGTTTTGCTATTCGTTGCAAAAAATAACAATGAGTCAGATCTTCAAAGTTTATTGTTTTTTCACACGTTTTTTGTTACGATTACTGAAAAAAGAAATATATATTAAAGATATTAAATTGAATTCCATTTTCTATAGACTCAGAATAAATATATAAAAGCTTTCAAAGAAAAAAAATAAAATAAATGAGTTTATTAGGCATTGAGAGAAACTCGTGGGCAGTATTGGAAAAATGCTTTTCCACTCGATCAAGGCATATAATATTCAGTGTAAACTTTAAAGCTGTAAAGCATTTTCTCTTAAAAACATAAGACTAATAAAAACTTTAAAAATATATATAATTGTTGGAGCCGAAGGGGGGGTGTCGTCCAACGGCCACAATCGGGTGTAGATTAAGACGAGTTGTAGTTATTCTTAACTTAATTTATTATTATTTCACTTAACGTACAATTCATATAAAATACATTTCAATTAATAATTAAAATACAATTCAAATAATTTATTTATAATTAAAATAATTAGTGCACCGGAGCGGCAGTTAAGTGCTCTATAGCTCGAACGGTGTAAGACTGACTCGTGAGAATACATGACACGTGTGTTAACCCCTTATATACCATATGAATGAATGAATCACATTGCTAAAACATGTGAGTGGACAAAGGTGAGTTTCCAGCTATAATTCATTTAGTTTTCTGTAATTTTAGTAGCATCTGAACATGATCAGGGTACTAACTTCATATATTTAAATAGGAACAAGTATGGAATTCGACTCTATACTAAATTTTAAGTGCAATTTATTGATTTTGATCCGGCTATCAATCTTTATTAAGAATATACAGCAATAATAATAGTCCCCAAAGAATATAACATCCCTTAAGAGGTAAGAAAAGAATATATAGTTTTATAGTAAATAAGATATAAAACATTAAATATTAATGAAATGACAATAATTTTATTTGGCTTTCAATGTCATAAATAATTTTATATTACAATTATATCAGACATAATTGAAAACTCAAATCAGATTTTCATTAAATATTATATTGAAAATAAATTTACAAAAATAGTCTTTCGATTAAATTCAAGGATTTTTATGGAAAATATGTTTTCAAATGATTTTTCTAAACTGAGTATCGCTTTTGAAGTGCTATTATTATACTGAAGTGTTGTTGTCGGCTCAGTTTTTCAAATTAACTCAAAACTTGAAAATAATTTACAAGAATTTTGATTAAATTCTGTAATATTTATGGATAAGTATAAGAATATTCTGGTTGTGTTCGCAATATGTTATTCATTAGTTCTTATGGTTTGCTGTCAATCGAAAAAAGGTATTCAATTAGATGTTACTTAAGAACCACTTCTTCTCTCTCGAGAATAACGTATTATATATTGTAGTAAAGAATTTGACGAAAAATGATAGAAAATTATATAATAATTGAGTTTTATTTCTTGTCTAATAAATATGTGCCGTAAGTAAAGACCTGTACTTCCAGTCGTATTGAATGTGCCGTCAATGTGACAAAAGAGCCGATCCTTCACTTCAGTGCGCTCTCCGGCGCCAAACCGTATAACAGGAACTGCAGATATGGCGGACGACTGTACCAATTGGGTTGGACTATAGGTATTAGTGGCGATCCCTGTACTAAATGTATATGTAATGAGCACTGGGATGACAGAAACCCATTGGACAGTCTCTCCTGTTTGCGAATTGATTGCGAACCAGAGCTACAAAAGCAACTAAAGTCTGGTTGTCTTCCGCTATACTCCTCATCCGTTTGCTGTCCAATCGACTATCACTGCCGTAACTCTCAATTCAATGCATTTATTCTCTACTTTTCCGCTCAATTCTTATCTATTTTTTCTTTGCATTACTTTATCTCTAAAATAGTAATGTTTTTTACTATTTGTAACTTTCATGTTTTTATGCACTTTACGGCCTGATAGGCGAACAATGCGTATTTAATGGCACTCGTTATCCGATTGGTTCAAAACTTTATCTGAGATCAGCTAAGGATGAGTCGTGCGATGACTGCCAGTGCTCTTCACCGCCACATTTCACGTGTTTTGCTGGCAATTGCACGAAAAGATTTATGAAAAAGTTGGCGGAACTGACAAATACTGATCATCAGTACAATTGATATCTCGAGTATAACATATCAATAAATATCTATTTTTCGGTTGACTAGACTTTGAGAAACGATTATTTTATATATTAATCAATTTAAGTCCACTTTCTTTAGAAGGGAACTATATAGATTCACCAACAAACCCCCCCTACTAATGGACACTCTTGTTTGTCTTTCTATTTATTCCAATGTATCCTTAGCTGATTTAGATGTGTACTTCGTTTGTCACGAAACATACCCTGACACCTGTTACCTCTACTAACAATTAAAGCCAAAACTTTAAGTCGAATTCAAAGCTTATTTATATTTTTAATTGTATTTTAATATAAATACTGACATTAAGAGTTAATATTTGAAAAATAAAAGTTAAGCATAAAAAGTACCATGCTGGCGGAGTGCTGTCTTGGCTGAATAAATCTTATGTTATAGCAGTTAGTGCACTTATCTATCAGATTTCTTTGCTGGTTATAATCTGCAGATAATCTAACTGGTTAACTCATTGATAATTCATATAATATGAATGAATGATATATTGATATTAAAATTGTTTTTATTCAAATTATTTATAGTTTAGATTACTATAGAGTTCAATAAAATAGTTAAAACCGATATAAACATTGAATTAAGAAATATTCAAAACTTCAGAATCCGTTTCCATTCATAACTATTCATAAATATTCTCTAAAAAAATTCTTTACATAAAATATGCGGAAAAAGTGATTTAAAAAGTCTGATATTCTTTAAGAAACTATGCATTGCTTTCATTTGCTTCCATAGCTATGACCTGATTAGTGGTCTGGAAAAGGGCTAAAATATTTTCGTAGAGAATCTTATTCTCGAACTGTATTTTCATCAACTGATCCAATTTGGCTTCACTTGTCTTAAGTATGTCTTCTATTTTACACAAACGATAGTTAAGTATATTCTTCGACTCGTGTTGTCCTTTCAGGCCTTTATGTGTCAGGACTTCTATTGTACTTATTTTGCTATAAATTTGCTTAACCCGGGCCAACATCTCCTGATGCCCAACAGCATACTGTTCCAGTACATCCTTGACATCGTATGGTTTGAGCGCTTGTGAGAAGTAATGTCGGGCCACAAAGTACTTGGTCTTCAAAATGAATTTAAGGGCAATTTTTTCCGTTTTAGTAAAGGCTTGTCGTCTAGTCTTTGATGTCTTGGGTGTCGTCTGAACTGTACTTAAATCTATTGCTGAATATTTGTTGAATCGATAACAGCGCCAAACGATTTGAATGAGTTGTGCTCTGAATAGGATTGAAAATCACATAAAATTACAATAAGTTTACAATAATTTTGATTTTTGCTCAATAGTTACGCTGGTATTTGACGCTTTCCAATCTGTCGTATCTTCTGCTGTTCCTGAACCTAATCAATAGGTTATTAAACCAATTATCAAACAAATAGTTTATTTCAAATCTAACCCATATTTATCTATACCTTAAGAGCCAATCCGGTTCCCAATATACCGGCCGGTAAGGCGAATACGGAAACTCCTATTACGGCGCAAATACTGGCCAATACCTTTCCGGCCGCTGTTACCGGGTACATATCTCCGTACCCTAATTGAGAAATAATAAAAGTTTACAAAAATATATGATCTGCTATAACGACAACAAATATAGACCTATAGTACAGAGGGTGACGACTGCCCACCAAAGGGTTTGACCCAAATTACTGAATTCGGGATTTGAGTCCTTTTCGACGAAATATATCAAAAACGCTGTGAATAGTAGTGCAAGAAATGACGTATAAGTGGCTGTAAAGTAAATAATTAGATTGAAATCAATCAATAAATTCATTAATTGTTTTAAGTTTAATAATACTTATGTAAAGATGCTCTCTCTGGGACCAAATGACCGAGGCCATCACACGCCAGGGACGGAACCGGTGCTCCAGTCGTATCATTTTGAAGGCTTGAAAAAAGCGAATGCCTTTGAGGGAAGGCATCAGGAAATTGCTTTTGATATTATAGGCCAGAATCATAACCGAACTTATTATGACTATTAAGTCTATTATACGGAACGGACTGACGAAGAACCGGACTTTTCCTCTCCAACCGCAGTAATGGGATATACAGGCGGAGGCCCACAATCGGGCAATGAATTCCGTAATAAATATCAATAAGACTAAGACATCGATTGCATAGAGAACTATATTCAATACGTGCGGGAATTCTGGAGCGAAACAGATATGAAATCAATTGCTGTATAAACTCATTATTCAATCGAAAGTAACTTTTTTGCACTCATTTTGTAATTACCTGTAAATGTGCAGAAAATTGTCAGCAAAAGACATGTTATTATAAGACAGGACACAAATACGTGATAGCTCTTTGCCAGAAGGCCCTCCGGATTCTGCAGGAACTTATAGACAACAGTCCTCTGTCTGAAGTATTTTATTGATTTTGAATGAGATGTCGAGTGCTTTCGAATCGGCTTTCGTTTAGCGACTAATCCTTTATTTCTGAAGCGAACGTAATTATGGAAGGAATCACTCAATGATTGCACTAACGATGGCTTCTTATTCCGGGCCAATTCGGGTGAATCAGATGATTCGAGATCAGTGGCGAAATGAGACTGATCTCCTGTTTGACTAGTATTCGCATACATTTTCCTCAAAAATAAATTAATTTCAATACAAACTAACTGTTTGTTGCATTCATTTTACAGTTTTTATTCGCAAAAAACTCCAAATATTCCTAAAAATATTTATTAAAATTGTTTTGAATAATCAGAATAACAAGAATTTATATAAGAATTCATTCAATAAATTAATTATTGATATAATTGTTAGACTATTAATGTTTATAGTTTTCAACATAAATATCTAATTAAAAATTAATCATAACCCCGGTATGTTTTACCCTTAGCTAAAATATAACTATGTACTTTAAAATAGTTCAGCTCAAGCATCACTGTATCACATAAATTGATCAAATCATGAAAATACGTTCCTGGATCATAATTATTTCAATCTTAACAATTTAAGCACAGTAAAGATCATGGTAAATTCAGAAGGAACCATCGATTTTGTTCAGATAGCAATGTAAATATTAGAATAAATCAAACAATTAATATACAGAGGCTTTTCACCTCTGTATCATTGAATAACCTACCTGTGCATAAAAGCGTACCAATTGATGAAACTTTATTGAAATATTAAAAATAGATCGAAATATCAATAGTTTTAAATATATTTATTAATACTTTTAAAAATTTAATACTATTTAAAATGGGAATAAAAAACATTAAAAATTCATTTACTTTCGATTAGGACTGAATCAGATGACAGAACCAATTAATTGCTACTCAAATGTGAAAATGATTTCATTCAGACTCAAGTGTAAACTTAGTGAATGATAAGAACTGTTAGCATATGTTTGACTACATTTAGATGTCATTCAAAGTAATTCAAAGTAAATATTATAAATCATGAGTGAACTGATCGGCGAATCATTATTATAACAAAATTATTTCAAACTACAGTCCGCTTCAAAATTGCAGAATAGAGCGCATTGCACAGGTAGGGCCTACACCCTTATAAGTAATCTTCCTGGATTTTAAAAGATAATAAAAATAAAGTAGTCTTAAAGTTAGCTTAAAATTAGCAAGCCTGTTTGATCAAATATGATTTAAGACTAATTTTGCACTAGTACCAATCTATATTTTCTGATTGATCCTGCAAAGAGTTTGCAATTTTGATTTATATTATATCCTGAACAAAGATCAATTTAAATGCTAGCAAGGTGATTTCTTATTCTTAGTTTTGCTTAGTTTTATCAAGCTGCATTTTGAAATATATTCCCGACAATTGCTGGATTGAATACTGATCTGGATGGCTTCATTAATTCGAATTGTATATTTTCAGCAGTTGTGGAATATTTATATATTTGTTTCATAAGAATATTCCGAACCAATGAGAGTCTTGTACTTAAGCTCATTATAATATGAATTATATAATAAAGTGATTTATTTCTTATTCGTTAATGATTTGCAATAAATTGTTTCATAATATCAATGCATTAATTCAGAGATAGATTTTGACGCTTTTAACCAAAGGGTTAGACAGACGAATAGGGGTAACCAGACATGTTGCCTGAAGCATCTTTGTGGTGATAGGCCGGAGAAGGGACTCTGCAGGGATAGGCTGAAAAGGGATTCCGTACGTTTATGTTGGTGAGAAGGGTTGTCCTGGCGATAGAGCTCAAGAGGTTGCCATAGGGTTGAAATAGAGAGAGAGGTCACTATAAAGATAGGTTCGAGTAAAGTGTTGCTACAGTGATAGCCTCCTGAGAAGGTCACTGTTGGTCAGAAGCAATTACTAATCTACACTGTTAAGAATAGTCTCACTTTTTTAGATCACCAGAGCCTGAAAACCCGTTCAGCCTAGCCCTGCATTCGAGTCTGGCGTCATTATAACAAACAAAATTGAGTTAAAACATCGACTCAGTTAACCTTCAGACGCAGTTCAAATATGACATTTTTGTGTTGAAAAAGCACTGTTTGAGCTTGGAACTTTCCATCTGAACCCGCATACTTGAACTGTGTTTGAAAGTTAACCTGCTTATTATTGAGTTAATTTTAACTCCCCTTTGTTTGTTATGATTACACCAGACTCACATGCAGGGCTAGGCTGAACGGTTTTTCCAGGCTCTGTAGACTGCATACTTTTTTAGAAACTTTATTCAGTGAGTCTGAATTTCACCTTGGTCTGGTACTTTGCAAATATCTGATACTTTTTGGACAAAATATAACAATTAATTATAATTTTGCAAAATAACGATGATTTCAAAGAATTTTTATTCCGTTAATAATAAATCAAATTCGATCTGATATACACTGTTTGTCATATTTACTGACGATATGACTCATATCTTATGAGCCTTTGCTTACAGTATTTCCCGGCTATTAATTAAAAGAAGGCCAGAATCTATTGTGCCAGGGACTCTTAATTGCACTAACCGTTCAATTTTTAGTAGGGGTGTGCAAGGTCCAACAAGTTAGGAGGGTGTATTTTGAGAATTTTTTCCAAAATTGTTGAGGGTACTTAAACTCAACGGATTTGGGCCACATTTTTCTGCCAACCTAAGGGGGTTATCAAAAACTTTAAAATGACCATTTCAAATCTCAGGGAGGTATTTTGTCTCTACCCCTCTTGCGCATCCCTATTTTTTAGCGATTAAGTTAATATCTGTTAATAACTTTGTAACTGTTATAAATTAATGTTCTATAATATAAAGTGGAGTTAAAATAAAACTGAACCTGTCTTGTTTAAAGATAAGGAAGAGTCAAAAATAAATAAAACAAAAATAAAAAGGAGTCGAATAAGCGATAATTATATTCTAATTTAACTAAAAAAATCTGCATTGGATTGTGTGGTTTGAGCCAAACATTTGCAGAGTTTTTGGAAACCGTATTATAAGTTAGTCAACGAATTCAACAAAATTACTGCTATTTTATGCTTATATCGATCGAAATGAGCACTCATTTAACTTTTGGCACTATTTCGTCAGCATTTTACCCTGCTCACAGTCGCACAGAGGCGTATGACTCTTATGAATTCGAGGCAAACCCACCACTCATTGAACTATAAAAGTTAAATAAGATTAGGAATGTGCAAGGGGGTATAACTAAAAATAATAATAAGATACAGTTGAAAATCAAATGGTTTTTACGGATGAGTTTTAAACAACCCTGGATTGAGGAAGTTTGTTTGAATCAGCTAGGTTTGGGGCACCAGCATGATTTTGTGGAAAAATTAAAAAACCCACCTCCCTTGCACATCACACATTATAATAATATTAGCTAATACAGTATAATGTAGTATAATATTGATAATCATAAGGTGTTCTCATTGAGTGCATTATATTTTATGAAAAGATAAGCATTTTTATTGTATTGAAAAAATAGTTAAATCTGTGTTAATTCACTTCCGTATAAGTTATTTATACAATAATAAGCATATAATCTGAGTATTGGATAACGTTTTAGCATTTGGTTAGACATAGAAATGATTGTCTCGGCATTTGTTGCACTGTTAGTAGCATTGACTCTATTTAAAGGTTCTATCTATAGGTGCTATCTATAGAATGCGGTCGTTCACAGAAAACACAGCATTGCTATAGTGGGCGGAAGTCTGACTAAACTTCGTGACAGTCTATCGTGAGCTCAATGCAACACAAAGGCCAGTCATGTCAGTCATGTATCAGATGCTCAGTCACTGACAACAGCTGTCCAATGTTTTACTCCAGACTAGTCTTCAGTTCAGATCCATTTCCAACCCGAATGAGATGGATCTGAAAAGAAATTGACCCGTGAACATCTTAAAATTAATAGCAAGAACAAACAAACCGGTCAAATGCTAAACGAAAATATTATATTTAAGCCATACTATTAGTTAGGGATGTGCAAGGGGGGGTATAGACCAAATACCCCCCCCCCTGAGTTTGAGATTTGGCAAAATACCCTCCCTGTGGTTTGAGGCTCTGCTAGACCCCCCCTCGACTTTTTGCTCGCGACCTATACCGAAAATGGCGCCGAAGGCG
>JAQIWA010001940.1:0-15414 GCA_034693305.1 Eueremaeus valkanovi
AGGGTTTGAGCCGAAAAATCCGCCATTTTACCTCCCCCTATACCCCCCCTAGGTTTGCCGAGCTTGGCCATCCCTAGCAAAAATGCCTTTTGTAATACAGGTTCACATTGTTTTGTGACTTGAATGTTGCTTGTTTATCGATAGAAATTTGTCCAGGTTTAAAGCTTCAATTTTTATGATACAAATATTCGCTAATTGTATAAATTACCGGTATCCAATCATTTTAAATAATTAATTTGAAACCGGATAACTTTAAGGAGACAACAACTTATGGAGTTTATATGTGAACATACACTCAAGTAGTCCAAATTGAAAATTATCCAGAGTATATTTTTTCATATAATCCACATGAGTTTATCAAATAAAGTTAAATTGGTTGCAAATCGTGGCCCTTCTGTAGCCATCGAAATGATATGTGTGTGCAATGTCTGAAACACTACACAGAAGTGAATGCAAAACAGAAGACAAAAGAATAAATTTTTTCATTCAGTCCTATAGACGAAAGGCTAGAATTTTAATTAGAGATTTGCATCCATGCATATCAAGTATCTCTGCTTTCTTTCTAAATTTATTTTCGATTGTCTGACTATTTTACTGCTTATTAAGACTCTGTGTTAACCAGTGTTAAGATTCATCGCATATGCGATCAGACTATACGCACGAAATATTTTTTTTTATATTTTTTGATAAATTATTCAAAATTTATTATTTTTTCGGATCACTTAAGTCTAATTAAATTTAATTGGATTTCATATAAAAACATATTTTTGTGAATCAAATCAATTCAAAATAGGTTTAAAAAATCAATACTAATATTACACTATTTTAAAATCAAACTGAAGCACAAATATGAGTAATCTCTTTAAATATAATTATTATTAGTAATCAGACAAAAAACAGATCAATTAATAATAGATTTAATTTAATTCATTTCAGATGACTATTAATTAATAGTCTTTTCTTTTTATTTGAGATTTATATAAATGGGTTTGAATGCAAAGTCACGAATGAATGTAATAATAATAATAACAATAACAATAATTTATTAAATGATTTTTTAATTAAAAATATATTTTAATTGACTGAATGCTAATTTTCTAACTTCGCAAACCTCCTAGGTAGATCCACATTGCTGTATCTTTAAAATTTCATAAAGATAATCACCGTCCTTTCAAAATATCTATAAATTTGTCTAATCTATTGAACAAGATACATTGATTAAGCTAGAAAGATCAATTCGGACCATTGGACCATGTTTATATTTGACACAATTTTTATTATACATTGATTTTTAGATAGAGTAGTATTTTTGATCGATTCACAAAACCGAATATTAAAAGTTCATGGATTATATGCATAGTATGCCTGTGCATCTTCATGCGACCCATTAAGCCTATCAAGTCTTGATTGATGAACGGAATAGTTTTTTAGTTTCGTTATTCTCTTATATGATATTAAAAAGAGATTAATGAATGTGTTTCTGCAGAAGAGGTCAAAAATTCGCTATTATTTCACTCAATATTCAAACAATTTCTGATAACAAAGAAATGATTATTAATTTAGTCTAATAATAATTATAATAATAATAATGAGTTATTTAATATTTTTGTTGAATTCTTTATATGTAAGTAAAGCTATGGGAATAAAAATATCGGCGTTGGCTAACTTTAGCTAAAAAAATCACATTGATTAGCTGAAAAAATAGCACCTATGCACTAATTCTAAATAAATTTATCAATTTTTAATAACAAGTTAAATATTATTAAAATACTTTAAAAACTAAATTGATCCAGCGAATCAGTTTATAGACTGTTTACTAGTTTACATGTTTGAATATTTGATCAAGATTTTGAACCTAGAATTGATTTGTTTGGGAAGACATGACTGACTTCCTGATCAAGTTCTCGACGACATTACGATTATAACCGATAATATTCAGTCGATATATCAATATTGCATTAAAACATGGATTTGCCCTAAACTCAAGTTATTTATAACTTTCGATATATTCTTGATTTCGATTTATTCCAAAAATCCAATAACTGTTCAATAAAATGAAAGAAAGGCTTTAAGAGAACAAGAATTTATTTTATCACAAATTCGCACAAATATTCTATGCCTTTCCCAACATTTTCTCTGTCAGATTAGTCATATATAGGTATATAACTTATATATCCGGAGCATTTCATTTCATATCATTCCAAACTATCCAACTCTTATCAAACAAATATATATTTTTAATACTCAGGCCATTGAACATCAATACTCTGATCGCAAACTTCTATTACTATTTTGCTGTGCAATGACTTCTATTTTTTTTCTTATAATAAACCGTTTTTTGATGATAAGTATTTGCCTTTTTATGAGAAACCATTTGCTTTCGCACACATATTCTTGTGTACTGACTGTGAACTGACCAAAACTTTATTGCAATCTTTCCTTTTTTTATTATTATTATTATTTCTAATCATAAGATCCGCACCGATAGACTCATATAAAAGCTTAAGTCCTAAACATATTTATAACGGATTTATATTTTTTTGGACATTTTTTTTATTTACTTTTCAATACTTTTTTCGTAACATTTATTTATTTAATTATTAATAAAATATTTTTTATTGAAGCGAAAAAAAAGGATAAGAATGTCAACAGAATTATTATGAAAAGAAAAAGTAACGATAAAAATGTTGAATATATTCTTATTATCCTTAATATTGTGAACACCAATAAAAAGCATTTAATATAATACTTAAGTTATATCTGAACTTAAAAGGCCAAATTAGATGTTTTTATGTGTGCACTGATTGCACAGTTCATCTCAAATAAAGCCTAAAAAGTAGTGATTCGTGAAAGCAATGAATTCTAGTGTCAAATACATAGCGTTTTATACAATATATTGAACCAAAAACGAAGTCGTTTGCAGACGAAATCCCAATCCATTGGTGAGAAACAATAGGCCACTCATTGACTCGTGAATTGGCTATTGTTTTCAGAGATTGAATTCAATCCTTGCATATCTTTACACAACAGAATATTCGGCTGGCATTCAATTAATTCAGAAAAGCTATTCACGTATTATATATTCATTATATTATAGAAAAGTTATTTATCGCACGCGATGTCAGAGAATATTCGGGTTCTTCAATGAAAAGCCATTATATAAATAGAAAGATATGATTAAAAACTTTATTCATATTAACGATCATTTTTACAGTCCTTTTATATTTAATTAGCTTTCGTTTAATCAGCTTTTATACTGAAAATGAAAATCTATTTTCAATTCTTATTTATTTATTATTCTATTAGTTATTATAATCATTATTAACAGCTCTAACCGAGCGAATGAGTTTTCAAACAAGAATTTAATTTTTGGCTCAAATATTAGTTCAATATATTATATGAGTTAACGTTTAAATCTAATTCCGATCACAAGAATTCTTTCGTTATATTCTTTAATCTTAAAAAAAAGACAATTATCTGAGACATATTTGGGCCCAAACTAATCGAGCCTAACGTTGATTTGATTGATTATGTTTGACCAGAATAACCCTCAGATCCAAACTTTATTGATGGATAACTTTACGACATATTGTCTGATCTGCAAAATAATGGTTCAAAGCCTATAAGAGTTATAACATTTTTCTAATAACTCTAACATTATTTTAATGTATTTTTAGCCCAAAATTCTTATATATATTAATCAAAAATAATATTCACTAAAAATAATAAATCAATGAGTCATTAGTTTTTTCATAATGAATGCGAATATGAGAATATTCTGTAGGAAAGCCTAATCTAATTAGTTAGACAGCGATCCCATGTCCTGATTAGTGTTGGCTTTAAAATAAAAACTAATTATTTGAATTGAAATTCTGGCAGAAATTCTGTTTTGGGTTGGAATACACGGTATTATCGATATATAAATATAGCGTATATTTGATTGCCGTAAATGGATTAGTCTTTGAAACAGTCCATATGACTGAGCTGTGATGTCAGTCCCGAAAGACTCATCAAAAATGCAATGTCTATTGGAATGAGTGATGAGAATACAAGAGACCAACGACTGGAGCAATGGTTTGCCAATGGTTTCGCTCCAATGCTGTTGCGGTTCAGACACTCACTCATCTCAGCACAAAACGAGCCCTCAATCAGACCGGTTGGGCACCAATATTAAGATGACAGAGAAGAGCACAGCATAGCCGAGATGGTGCACAAAACTTCACTCATTTTACTCCCATTCCTCTCTGGCCCTCATCTATCTTTGTAAGGCGTCGTTTGTGTCAAATAGTTTTTTCTTTGCTCTCAATATATAATATATTTAATACTTATATATATTATTTGCAATATATTTAAGACATGAAACGACAAACGAAAAAAATATCTCAACTTTTTTTTATAAGACAAATATATAAACTCTCAGAAATAAAAAATTAGACAATAATTGCTTTCATTACAAGTTTAGAAAACTTTTTATGTGTAAGTAAACAATTAATTTCATAAATGTCTAAAAGATTTTAAGGTCAAATCAGTATATAATATAATCCGTAATACTTTTAAATCACGAAAATAATAAAAACATTTTTATTTTTTATGTAAAAAACTAAGAAAGCATTGACTGTTGAGTTTAACCTTACTGTGAGTTTACAAAAACATTTTCTCCATTGAAAGCTCAGTCCTATTGCTATGCCTTCCGATGCGTAACACTTAATAAATTTGATGATTTGATGCAATACTTATATACGCTTTCATACAAATAAATGTAATTCAACTCATATTTTAATGCTTTTAAAACTCTTACATAACATATGACAGACTATACAGTGATTTTGTTGCGACTCAAGCAAACAGATCACTACTAGTGATGATAAGACATCATCTTTTCTTTTCACACAAGAATTTTCTATTCAGTGGCTCAAAAATCACTCGTCAGTCCCCACCATATCGTGCATATCATCGCAATGTAATCAAAACCTTTCGCATAAATTCAAGTAAAAGAAAAGTTTGAAAAAAAATCTCAATTCCAGTCTTTCCTTTAGGATTGCGCTCAAGACATATTAAACTTTTTCTCTTAAGCCATACATTGTTTGCCGAACTATGCGGTCATATATCGGATGTCAACTCAGGAAATATGAAATTCCAATAAAATGGAGATTAAGGACAAAATTTTTTTATTTCTATTCAAATAAAATTGATCTTTGAATTCAAATCTGAATATAATATAAGTTTTTATTTATTTATTTTTGGTCTCAATGATGGCCAGCACTCATATTATTTTCATATAAATCTTTTGCTGTCAAATACAAACTTTAAAAGCATTATAAGTTTTAATACAAAATATTTTCTTTCATAAAACTTAGAAGTAATTCGACTTTAAAGGACTCTTTGACCGAATTATATAATAGTCTATAAGTTAAGTCTCTGTGTGTCTGCACTCAACTTCTTTGGATCTATAAATGCATTAATTTTAAATGTTTGCTAAAATACACTCTTTCTCGCAATGGCTTACTTCTAATCTTTGGCCAACACTCGTCTGAATTTCATACGTGCAGGGTTATTTTGTGCCACTTGCTTGGTATACATATAATATAAATGAGTCAAATATTGCTGATCCTATCCTACCTTTTTTCGTTTGCTATCCGATCGAAAAATAGTTAAATTTGAACCAGAGACATTTCCCAAAGAAAATTGCGCACTCCTTATGGTTGCCATTTGGACACAATTGGATCAAATATGAAATTATGACTGATTTTGGACCCGAATTAGAAGCAAATTATTTATAATATACATAATCCTTGAGATTATTGCAAACCCTTCTCATTGTATGCCATTATAGAGCCCTTAGTTTACAGAATCGTATGGCTCACAGAGATTATAGAGAGTGGATGTGTCAGCACAAGTATAGCGATGACACATAACCACAAATTTGTATCTCTCAGACATTTATATTAAAATTGATAGTCATTTGTGTTGGGGATCACAAAAATCAAGTTTTTCTATCTTTCATCTCATGTTTGCGGCAGAACTTCTCTTCTATTTTAATACTTATATGAAAACAGACGACAAACCCCTGAAGAATAATAACCCACAAAATGCCTAAACTTTTTTTTCATTTTTATCCCACTTTCTATTCCGACGCAAAAATATCATCAATTTTTGTGAACATTTTAATACGAGATTTATTTAGAGAGTTCATCAATATTTATATCCTTATTAACATTTTTATGCATAAATATTATCCGGCTCTTCGCTGGAAATGATTTTTATATTATTTATTCCTTAATTATTAACAAATCTAATGAAGAATTTGATCATAAATTTTGATTAATATAACAGAAAAATATAAATAAAAAAGTTTTGATTTTATTAAAAAAATAATTTCTATTTTTGAAATATACTGTAATTAACTGTAAATTATATCAAACAATAATTATAATAATTTCGTTCGACTCATATGTGATTTGAATTTTAAGCTACGATTCCGTGATTTGATTCCGTACTGAATATTGAGTAAAAGTCTTTAATTCTTTGCTATAATGTTATGCAATACTTATTATGCAGATTAAAATCAGAGCTTAATATAAATTTGTCTCCGATTCTGGTTAAGAGTCTGCTATTTATTATTTTCTGAGAACTCGTAATCAAATATAAACTTTTATTGCATAAGGGATGGCCAGAACCTAAGCATTTAGGGAATCGCTAATTAGAAATCAGAAATAAAATGTTCTGAATCTAAAACCATATAATGATTTCTATTAATTTGACCCAGTTCAGTTAATCAATTGCCTGTACCATTCGATTCTGAATTTCGAGTAAACCTTATATTTAAAAATATCGATTGTGAGTCAGTTTCGCCGAAACACAATTAGCCTAGACCATAAACAAAAACAACATGCCTCAAATATTTTTTTTCAATAACTGAGCAGTATTTTATTGAATATAAAAGTCGTAATCAATTGGTGTATAAAATACTTGACTTCAAACAAAAATAACTGCATATGGAATAGATAAAAATTATCCAGACAATTCGCATTATAAATTTCTTAAATGTACGCGATTAGAATCTAGGTCAATTGCATAACTACCAAAATTTTTCCACATTTTTATCCATTTAATGATTCGTGAAATTCCTGTGAAAATTTTGACATTCCTTTGGGTTCCGCAATATTTTTGTGAAATATTTGTGTGAAATAATAGGAAAAATAAAATAATATTTTCGTTTAAAATATAATATATGTTTGAATTGGATTTAAAATTATATATTCGGAGCCAAAAATTCAAATTCATTATCGATCAGAAGTCTTGTCTAATGTTTTATCAAAGCGTGACATAAATGGCATCACATTCTCAGTGATAGTATAGCTTCTAATTCAATAGGAGTCATAAAATTTGCATTTTTCAAATCACACACACAATACCTCCGCTGAATATCAATAAGAAAATCGTTGACAAAAATGCTTTCATTTATATTTTGAACCGAAAGCTAAGAGAAAAGAATTGTTTGTTCGGTAAGAGCTGTAAGAGCTTTGAATTCAAATAAAATTAGACAAAAAACAAATAGCAATCGATTAGTAATCGGGAAATAAAATTAGACTTAACTCCAGTTCCTATTTGAATAAAACTTTGAATTTCCTATTCTGTGAGTTGTATAAAGATTGGCTTCAATTGAACCTTCGTAATTCTTATTTTAAATCAATTTCTTGATTCAATTCAGTACTAATATTAGAAGTTTTTCTCTTTTTATAACAAAATTATCAATATTTTCAGCATTAGAATAATGAAAATGTAATCCAGCTCTGCTACTTTTTCAAACATCTGTGTAAATTCATGTCTGCTGTTCTAAATTCTCTCTATAATTGAGTTATAATAATATAATTAGAGTTGAACTGAAAATTATTTTTGTTTTTATTGTTGAAGGCATACAACTTGCCTGTTAATTATAATGGCCTGGAACAATCTAATATAGAGTATTTCTTCAATTCATGTATTGTGTTGTAAATTAAACTCAATTACATTTAAGCACATTCTTTGAGCTCCGAATCCTTTACTCTCGGGATATGTACTCAAAGAATATAATAATAGAAATGCAGTAAAAATAAAGAAAGAGTTAAACAAAATGATACGAAACATACGGTTATGTAAGTTATATATGAAAGTAATAATAATAAAATAAAATAAAGTATTGTAAGAAAACTAGAGAAACTACTCTGCTATACATGAATCTATATATTCTGGGTCTAGAATTCATTGTTATTACAAATAAAAAAATTTTGTTATATTTTTTATCGAGTATTCATTTATATTAATCTTCATTAACATTAAGGCTTTCGTGATATAAACTGTTTTTTTTCTGCAATCATATTATTGTTTTTCCCTTTCACTCATTTTTCCGTTTTATTACACAAAACAGTAGTGAATATTGTCTTTATTATGCTATGTGTGCTATGCCTGACCTACTATTTAGTGTCAGAATCCAAACGGAATCGTTTTTTATCACAACTACTACAATAAAGTACTGCTATTTAGAGTGGAGTGTAATTATCAATTGACTAATTTGTTGGCCAATAATCTCTTCCATAGCCATACTATTCATACTATTTTTGCTCAATTTATTTGTTCAGCAAAATTAGATTTTCTTAGTTTTGTTTCCGAATGGTGTGAATGCTATGGAGAATAGGATTGGAGACTATATAAACGATTTTATAGATTAATATTTAAAGTCATTTAATTAACATTTTTTTAAACAATATTTTTCAAAGAAAAAGCTTATAATTAAACAGATATATCGACGATAGGCGAGTAGAGGGGGTGGGGGTGGGGGTGGGGATAAAATCTATATAATTAGGGCGTCCAATATAAGACATGGGTGTTATTTAATAACATATCTCACACAGCACTTACCGTAATATTACATCTTCAGATTGAAGATAATTATTTGAACTTGATTATATGAACAATTGTTAATATCATAATTACCATTGACTTGCTTTGCAATGAAGTTGATTGCAATTATTATTTTATATATATGAGAGAAATTTGAGTACCGGTGCAATTAAGATGAACTCAAATAACCTCAAATGATTCAATTAATTATTCATTCAGAAAATTCATCTGACTTTTGCACCCATATCCAATTTCTTAAGGTCTGGATTAAAAATTGCATTTTTCAATCAAAATATTTTTCTCATTAATTAAAAATATTTTAAGAATAATCGACAAAAAAAATATAAAAAACGTAATCAATTGAACTGAAAATTCATTGATTTAAAAATTTTTTAAATTTTCTAGAAATTATTATTCATCAAAGCACCCTGGCAATGGCTGGAACATATTTCTGATATTTAATTTTGGAAATAAGTTGTCTCTCGAGAACATTAGGACTGATATATACAGGCATGAAATATTCAAGGCAACTTACAGAGGATTTTGCTGCAAATTCAAATAATGTCGACAAAATCGATTCGGATCAAATGTGAAAATTCAGTCATTTGAATACTGGTTCTATTGATATATAAAAATAACCAAGTTTATTGTAGAGATTTCGATTAGGTCTACCCTTTGATATCTCTGCTAAAAGTTATAAAGTTGTCTGAACTAAAAATAAGTCATAATTTTCATCAAAGATATTGTTTAATAAATATATTCATAAACACAACAAAACTACTACAGACTAACAGAGACTTCAACCGAAAATTGTATAAAAACTGTATTAGTATTGCAATACATTAATGGCTTTATATTTTATTCATATATTTTTATGACTTATATAAGTTATATACGAAAAAAGAAATAAAAATACAAATATTGTTAAATATATAATGAATGCAAACTTCAATATAAAATAATATTTTCTAATTTACTGCTGAACTCAATATACAAATCAGAAAAGTTTATTATCAAATGTTAGACATTATATGATTTAAAACTATACTAAAACAGGAAAATGTTTTTATTAATATTTATTGTTTATTTATCTTAAGTGACATTTTCATTGAATATGATTTATCATTAGAGGACAGACAGTAGACTAGAGATCAGTGGGAGAGCGAAGACTAGACTAAAAATATACTTATTGTTCGTCAAAAAGATATATATTTGTCGTCCAATGAATTCTCATTAAAATTTAATATACGGACTGAAAGTTTAGATTTTATTTGTTGGGCTCAGTCTTGGACTCATATTTTAATTTATGTTAACTAATATAATATCTGTATTCTTCAGACAGTTTGTTATATACGATATTAAAGGCTAGCATTGGAGGCAAACATTTTTATGATACTAATAAAAAGCTTGGCTATGAAAATATTGCTGTACTGGTGTCTGAGCGCACAGTTATATAATGCGGTTCATTATCTAAAATAATTTACTTTTAACACAAACACTGCGAGAATTATAGCGAATATACGAATATATACTTTTCTAAACGACAGGCAATTTTTTGCTTTACTTTTTTCTTTGTTTAAATGACTAATAAAACTGAATTAATATTTAAGGAGAAAAAATAAAATTCAAGTAAAATCCCAATTATTATGTCTTGTAATCACATAAAGGAAATGTCGATTTATTTTTATGTTTCATCAATGCTTTGATTAATGCCTTTTCGTATTTGATTTTGGAGTTAATTATTTGATATTAAAAATATATTTTTTATTTTTTTATCCAAAGCTATCGACACATAAATGATAGTTAGAATCAAATTTTGTTTAGTCAATGGATTTGCGCTTTTCTACTCAAATCTATTCTCTTTTTCTCTCTATTTCTATCACTGCTATCGTACGAGCGGTTCAATTATCGATTCGCACAAAAATTTTGTTGTACTCTAAGAGTAGCGGCGATGCGCTGTAGAGACACTCTAGTATTTCGGCTCCTATTCCTCTACTCTTCATATATTCCCAAAACTTTATATGTGTGTGAGTTATGTTGTGTTTCTACCAAATGGTTGGATACAAATCCAGAGTTGGGGCACAGGGAGAAAGAGGATAAATAGTAGAGTTAGAGATCCATAGAAGCACATGGAGCATGTTCAATGATTTAGGTTGTGCTGAGAGAGTGAGTGCGAACCCAAAGCACATTCAATACACATAGAGTACACAATAGTTTGGAAATTCAGTGTAAAGTCTGTATTGAGTGCAGAAACAGAGAGAATAGCCGTTCGTTCACAAGAATATTGTGTTTCTCAGAGCAGCGATAGAGTGCCAAAAGGCATACCAACCCAATGAGTAAATTGTCGATTGGATCAGTTTGTGTCCGTATATTTAGCTCATATACTCTGTATGCCTACCAATTAATATAATTGTCGTCCACTGCTATTCGACACCTACTCATCGCTTATCTAACGCTAAGTCTGACTATTGAACGCATTGACTATTCATTGCCGAAAAGAGAGCGAGAAGTGAAGGACAGCCGGAAAACACATAACTTTGTAATAAAATATAATTCTATTGGCTTTTGCTTCGCGTACTAGCAGTCTGAATGTGTATATTATATCTGTGCCATTGGTGTTGTGTCTGTGCCGCTGAATAATTATCGAGTTCTGCCGAATAAAACATCAATAACTCATTGAACCCGATGTTCACTAATGACTGAATCTATAAAATCATGTTTTGCAGCGAATTCTCAGCAGAAAAACAATACATTTCTAATAAATCTTGAATTATATTAGACTCTTGTCTATCGTCTATTGGATTATTACTTAAATCTTTTGGTTGTCATTATTGACAGAGAAAATTGTTCACCAATTTTGGCTCTAATCTACCAATTTTTCTCATTCATCAGACTGTCCGCACTGTCTATCCATTAAATAACTTCATATAAGACATGATTTTTATATAGCATACATATGTGCACTGAAATACGAATATTAAGGTAAAAGTTAATCCATTGCATCAAAAGCTACTCATATTTCTGGAGCCGAGTATTAAGATCGAGAAAAAAAGGCAAAAAGTCTTACATTATGTGCAATACGTCTAAACCAAGAGAACTGACTTTAATTTCCTACTATTGTCTGTACAATCAATACATAAACAATCAATAAATCGCTGAATGTTTAGTAATAATAAAAATCAAATCCAAAAATACTCTTCTGAATCAAATACTTGGGTGAGAATACATATACTATTTTTCAAACTATATTTCCAATCGTTTATGTTTATGTTTCGATCACTCATTCATTTATCAAATTTATATCTTATTTCCGCTAATATTTTCTAATACTTGAGAATTGAAGTAATATTATATTTGTGTCTATTCTTATTGTCAAATATTAATACTATATTTTATTTTATATATTGATTTTGAATGTATTTTTTGCGTGTCTTCTGTCTGTATTTGTGCTAACAGTGTATATGTATTCTTAGACAAGAATATTCTTTGTATCAAATATTATAACATATTATATATAAAGAAATTCACTCAAAATCAAAACTTTATTCAAGCAAATCGAGAAACAGTTGTCTATTATATTATTTTCTGCTATTATTTTAAAGCTTACATTAAAAACGAATTTTTTGCCTCAGATTTAAGACTTGAATGTATGATCATTTTGGTTGAGCAAAGAGGAAAAAAATCTTATTTTAGAGAATAATATTCTGTACAACAAATACTGATATTAAATAACACCAAAAAATAATCCATTATTTTGTGAAATTCAAAACAAAAAATTCTTTTGAGGACTAATTTAAGTAAAGAAAATGTATATAAGAATCGTATGCTTCTTATGGAGAGTATAGAAAAAGCATCTTTGAATGTATGCAAAGTAATGGCAAACATGTAAAGTAGAAATTCAATAGAAATCCGATACTATACTGCTATCTCTAATGGCTTTTCATAGGAGAATATTTTCATCCTTACAGTTGAGACTCTCATAGATTTCTGATACAGGCATACAGTAGTGGAGCACAAAAATGTGATGAATATAAAAAATTTGTTATATATTTTTTTGTTGATCTGTTATTTTTTGATGGCCTCAACTCGATATTGTTGAACAAATTTGTGGCATCTGTTGTTCGGCTCAAATTTGTTCGCTCTTTCGTTTCAATATATTTCTGTTCTGTGTTTTCTGACGGATAATTCACATACAAAAACATATATGTCTTCTATAGCTTTGACCATAAGTTATAGGAATGAACAGAAAAAATAGTCAGAAAATTACTTAATCAATGTTCAATGAAAGGAACGGTACAAACAAATAACACAAAAAAGCTTAAGAAATGTAATTTCATATAAGTATTGCCAAAATAAAAGCAAAGCCAAAGAGAATTCTGTATTGAATTTGCCGAAAAAGCAGCTTAACTTCATTGTACTGACTGTAGTCATCCCTGTTTTTATAGCTTAATATTCGGTTTAATTTATTTTATCTATTTTTAGAGATAAAGTTAATTTTGTTTGTTTTCTACTAAAAAATAAATATTAACATTAAATATAATTTTTATATACATTATTAAAATATGATTATAGAGTATAAGAAGTAGAATATATACCGGTATATAGTTTTCATTTCCATAACTGCTTTTTAATGTTTTTCATAAAAATATTGATCAATAAAATTATGCATTAGTTTTAGTTTTAGTTTTAATAAATAGCACCCAATGTTAGGGATAATAAATGATACTATTTTTCAAAATAATATTCTTTCCGCATATCTACTCTGGATTATCAGAGATGGACAGAGTTTCTGCTTCAATTTGAAACCGGGTAAACATACAAACAATCAATTTTAACTCTTTTTGTTCAATCTGATACAAATCATTAAGCAGGGTTATTTTACTATCTCCGCTCCTGTACTTAACTTGACGCAGTCTATGAACACCTTTGAAGTTTATTTTAACTCAACATCAATAATAAAACTGATAAACAGTTATACAAAATTCAATCCAAACATGAAATTAGAATAGAAATGCTTTTCATTGTATTTTTATAAACCATTTCAGCGCTAATTCGTATTATTTTTATTATTAATTATTCAGTTCTATTGCATAATAGAGTGAAAGCCATATATATTTTTGACACTGTTTATCAAAATTATTGTATTTTTAATATTAATATTGTTCTGTATATTCGCGAACAATAAGATAAGGCTGAATAATAAAAACTTATTAATCATATTTCTATTTTAATATTTAATTCATTTATTTAGAGAAATAAATTGTCAATAATTCATACGAATGAAAGTCAATATAACTGAAAGCGATTTTTTTCACTGAAATTTTTATGATTACAATGAAAAGTGTTTCAAATAAATCAAAAAATATTAATCATCACAAGAATCACACATAAAAAGAGAGAATATATTCGTTATATATAATAAAATTCTGTACATAAAAGAGAAAATAATATTCTATTCATTGCATTCATATATAAAATATTTATTTTATTCCATAAAATTAACAATGAATTCATAAAATGTATTTCATATATAGAATAAATAAATACATTTTTTCACATTTTTATTATAATTTCAACAGAGATGATATTCTGTACCCATAGGAAAGTTATGCCTAAAAAAGAGTCATAAAATTTATTTTTAAAGTTCCTGTAAAACAGTTTTGTTTGTGTGTTATGTTTAAACTCATTGTGAATTCAATGTCGGTCTTCATGACCAGCACTGGTATGGATATACAATACAGTTCCACAGCCTATGCAATATAAAATGAACTATTCCTCCTCTACTTGTGCTGGTCTAACGATGAGACGAAAAAAAATTTGTTCTGTGTATAGATAGAGGAACGGCATATGAAATAGCGGTGAATCGGATATCTGTGCAAATTTTGACACAAAGAGATTGTATGAAAGAATAATAAATGAATGAAAAATAGAAATATTGAGAAAATATTGGTTTGAATGATGAAAATATAGAGTGAATCCAATGATATGCAGTGAACAGTGCGTCTCATCCTATGATAGACGAGAGGGTGAATCCTTGATGAAGTAGTCGAGACCAGAGTTTACTTGTATTATGTATTTTTCAGTCTCTCATCCCATCTCATACATGATTTTCATATTAAGACTATCGACTCGTTTTTTATACTGAATTATATATTATATATATAAATATTCTCTCTATTGTGTCGCTCGGATGCAACTAAAGAGAACTCAGAGATTGTTTTGTCTGAAAGAATATTTTTGTTCACATCTCTGACACAGATATTTGCGAAAAAAAATTATAATTCTTCTGCCTCTCAGTATGTGTTAGAGGAAAGCAGAAAAATGTCAGAAACAGACATATTATATGCGAGAGAATACTTATATTCAGACTTAAGAATATATGAATAACTACTCTATAATTCACTTCATTCAGAATTATCTGTGAAATCATTTTTTTCTATTATTTAATTCATATTTCTCTTGAGTTATTGAAAATATCATTTATGACACAAAGCTTATAAGAAAAAAATATAATATCGTTTGCATATAATTTGA
>JAQIWA010001941.1:0-15412 GCA_034693305.1 Eueremaeus valkanovi
ATCTGACTTACTAGTCCGGGAACATTTCTTATTTCAATCAAATTTCGACATATATCTGACTTACTAGTCCGGGAACATTTCTTATTTCAATCAAATTTCGACATATATCTGACTTACTAGTCCGGGAACATTTCTTATTTCAATCAAATTTCGACATATATCTGACTTACTAGTCCGGGAACATTTCTTATTTCAATCAAATTTCGACATATATCTGACTTACTAGTCCGGGAACAGTTGTTATATTAATCAAATTTCGACCAACTTCTGACTTACTAGTCCGGGAACAGTTCTTATATCAATCAAATTTCGACCAACATCTGACTTACTAGTGCGGGAACAGTTCTTATATTAATCAAATTTCGACCAACTTCTAGCTTACTAGTCCGGGAACATTTCTTATATTAATCAAATTTCGACCAACATCTGACTTACTAGTCCGGGAACATTTCTTATATCAATCAAATTTCGACATATATCTGACTTACTAGTCCGGGAACATTTCTTATATTAATCAAATTTCGACCAACTTCTGACTTACTAGTCCGGGAACAGTTCTTATATTAATCAATTTTCGACCAACTTCTGACTTACTAGTCCGGAAACAGTTCTTATATCAATCAAATTTCGTCCAACATCTGACTTACTAGTCCGGGAACAGTTCTTACTCGGTAACTCGACCAGGCTTTGGAATCGGTTAGGGAGGTTAGAAAGTGGTGATAACATTATACTGTTCAGCTTGTTTCTCTTCAAATGAGTCACAAAAGTTTGCAAAGAGTAGGGAATTGGCTTATATTGAGTCAAACTGTAATACTAATCAAAACTATCTCTACATTTGTGTACTACTGAATATAGAAATTAAATAACAATTATAATGAACTTACTATAGAATTAAATTTTTTTTATAGATAATTACTAACTTTTTTATGCATTTTCACTGAACATATATTTCCAGTCATTCAGTGATTTTGAACTCTAAGCAAAAGAGAAATCACATTTGAAGGCAGGAAATGCTTTTTTGAGTCTTAACAATTCAGGTTACAATCTTGGTTTGTTTTAAAATTTCAATATGAAACTTCTAATCATTTTGTATTTATTACATTTAATTTGAACAAGGCTACATTTGACTTTAATATCGTACCCCCCTTTGTAAATTTGAAGACAACTCTATGGGTGGTCTATAAAGATATAAAATTGTAATACAGGCTCATTTGTAATTAAGCAGCTACAGTATCTTATTTTTTTTAGTATTTTTAGCTAATCTTTTTGCAAATTACAAAAGTTAATGGAATTTATTTGAATGTGACAACAATATGTCCTTGTCTTCTTATCCACTATTTTTCATTTCATTGAATAACATAAAAATAAATTAAAATATTGAGAGACGTAATGCTGTTATTTGTTTATAATTAATGACATTTACTTCAAATGTAAAAACATTTAAAACATTTGCAGATTTATTGAATAACTTTAAATTTTTGTCCATAAGAAAACATCCCTGTACTCCAACTGCTCACTACTTATTACAGCTTTTACTACTACAGTATTTTCATTCAATTTTAAGTCAAATTCATGAGTTATTAATCCGTAAATATATTTTTTGTGCAATTTCTAACATTATTCACAAATTAATGAAATAAAATAAAATGAATAGAATTATAAACTCTTGAGTTCATAGAAATACTTTTTATTTACAATTCAAACTAAATAGAGTTGGCGTTAGTTCAAGGGTTTTATAGTTTCCATAAAATTCATAATAAATATTATTAATAATATAATTGCATTCCTCGTCAATCGACTAAAACAAACACAATATTCTCGTCTATATTCACATATTTCCTGTAAATATCTCTCGTTTGCAAATACTTATTCATTAACAATGATTTGATTTATTTTAGTATTTAATAAAACTTATTTCTAATTCTATTGAAAAAGCATACTGTACTAGAAATTTATCAAATCATCTTGTCCATTCTCTTCATTATTTGTATCTTAAATCTATCTAATACTCAAAATGCAGCAAAAGTTTCAACTTCTAAGATATCCAAACTTATTGTTGGCTTTCCTTTTTTGGACTTTCAATTCTGGTTTCGTATATGAAGTCATAAACTTCAGAAACAATAATGAATTCATTGCTTCTATAATAACTGGTTTAGTTATGAATTTTTGCAATTAATCTTTAGTGAATTTTTTGAAGTAAATATTTTCTTCGATTACATTAACGCTAAGATTTTTGTGTGAAATCTGTTAACAAATACAGTATTTAACTAATATTTATTAATAACTCACTAAACAGTAAACGATTATTATTTTCAAAATATTTTAATCTTTTACTCAAACTGTAAAGACATTGAATTTTTATTGACTATAAGCTGTTCAAACATTATTGCACTCTATCTTTGGCACATTACCATTAATATCATTCCTGTTCCTAATTTGGAACATAATTTCATAACAATTCGCTTTTTGTCAATAAATATGATAAATATTTTTCACAAAAACCAACTCAAATAATGAGCTTTTCTTTTGAATTATTGCAAAAATATATACAAATCTGAATATAATTGAGTAAAATATTTGTAATTAAATGGTTTACTTTTAACAAAATATTTATAATAAAGTAAAAAATATATTATTATGTGAATCAATGCAATTTATAAAACATCTTTCAATTCAATGATAAATATCAAATTCATCAGGATCCTGTAATATTTAACTGTAAATTCATATTTGCAGCATGCAAACTTAAGTTATTAGCACTAAAGTAGTTAAATTCCATTCGGACGATAAGAATCATTTCATAAATCAAACCCAAAGCCAATCCTTAAAGAATTTTTTTTATTTTTTTTTGATAAAAAACAAAAATAATTATAAAGTATTTAATTAAAGATATGACTAATAGCTACTAATGGAAAGTTGATAAATAAAATATGAGTTACGTAAGCACCAGAATAAGTGTTGAGAATATACAGTAGAGGAATATAGTGTATAATATAAACTAAAAGCTCATTCATTATTGGCTTTTCACAGAATATATAGTTTAGTTTAAGTGTGAATTCAGTCAATCCTTACATTACATCCGAAATAAGTATTGTATAATATAATAGGAAACAGAGTTTTCATATGTTTAGGGCTTTTGTATCAGTGCTAAAGTTCTGCACCAACACCCAATTGGTTGGAGAAAAATAAGTGGGACCTAAAATATAATAGAGCAGGGTATATGTGCTAAACATTGTGTGCGGAAAAACAAGTAATGTTAGTATTTTTAATTCAACTGCAAAATACAGTTTAGATATTCTCTTCTTATATACTGTTTTGGCATTTCTGGGGTTCTGTCGTTCAGTCAGTCAGTCAGTAGTTCTGGAAGAGTGAGAGTGAAAAGTGAAACAAAAAGTTGTGAAACTGTACTGAGTTTGCCCTCACTTTCCAAACACAGCTCAAAAAGCAATCGAGCGGTCGGTTAGTGAAGTTGAGTGAAGAGAAGTTGTCTTTCGTTGTCGTCTAAAATAGCATTCATACAAATTGTGTTTTTCAGCGCAACTGAAATGAGAGAAAAAGAGAGGAAAACATAAAAATAAAGTTATTTATTGGTTGTGTTCGACTTGTTGTGTGAACTCAGAGCTGCAAAAGTGCCACAAATTTCACTTTGAAACTAAAGGTTATTTTTCTTCTTCTTCTTTGGTTCACGTTTTTGTGTGTGCTTTGCGAAGGATAGGGCGGAGAACACCCGTAGATAAAAGTTTTATTAATCGATAAGTTTATTAAACTCAAACTTAATTCACTGTATAATCAAAACAATGGCCAACGCGTTCTCAATCGTCAAAATAGTTTTGATGGTATTCCTGGTTATAGTACTGGTGCTTATGCTGGTCTACTTCGTTCAGGCAATCCTCTCCATTAACCGCAACGAACACCGAAAGAGTGCCGTCAACTCAGCCATAACCACATCCCTGATCGCGGCCAATGCGGTCCTGGGTCTGGTGGGCTCATACAAAGAGCATTTCCTCTTCACCCTGATCTTTGCCATTTTGCAAACAGTGCTCATAATTCTGGGTATATTCTTGCACACAGAGCTCTGGTTCGCTATCCCATGGATTGGATCGGCTATACTCGCCTATGTGTTCGCCTTCATGATCAGACAGGGTCATACTGCAGCTTAACTCAACTCGCTTATTCTAGCTAATTGAGCTATTCGATTTAGTATCCTGATTCTTTAAATATTTCACACATTCATCCCTTTATTATTCAAATTTACTTATTATAATATTTTTCTCTATAATTATAGTGTATTTTAAAATTAATTATATATTATTTGTGACTCTAATTGAAGTGCTTTTCTATTATTATTATTAATTTTATATCCAATGTATTATTCATATGAATATTGATTTTTATTTTGATTTGAATGGAAAATAATTATTTACCTCTCCTTTGAATTTCTTCATTATTAATACTCTTTTATTTATAATTACAGAAAAATTTTATTTATTTAAAAAATTATTTTAATTTCGATAATACTTATCAAAAACTTTCTACTTATACGGAAAAAGACATTTTTGATATAATGGCAAAAAATTATTTTTTCTTTCTTAACCATAATTATAGGTAAATAAATAAACCATGTAGACATTACTGAAACTAATAAAAGTTGATGGGATTTTGAAAAATGTATTGATTCAATTTATATATTATTTTATATGAATTCAATTTATTTAAATATTGCTTATATTTTCGGATATTTATTGTTATAATATTTAGTTATATAATGTATTTCAAGGTTTATAAAACACAAAATTTGTGCTCAATTATGAAAATACATACGAATGCGGAATCTATTCTATTGTTTGTAACAATGAGTGAAAATATACCGAATCTCTTCATATACTGGTATTAAAGCTATAAAACACTTACACATTGGCTCTCACTTTCATATAATTAAAGTATTGAATATTTTTCGTGTTTTGTATGAATAATAGTGTTCGTGATTATAAATCATTCAAATATTTCCAAAATATCTCTCTATTATCATAAATTCAGACGAAAAAATCAAATTAATGCAAACAAAACTTCACGGAATAATTTCATAAAATTTCTAATTTTATAGTTTGTTATACAAAAGACATAAATTTTTGTATAAACTATTAAAATAATAATTGCGTAACATTTGCGTTAAAAAATTCATTTAAAAAATTATAAAAAAGTAATCCTGTGCATAATTTGCTTGATTTTGTGCATTAATTTTTCCAAACTTTTTTTTATCTCTTCTCTAATAATATCAGTTGAAAACATCAGCTCTGAATCATTTCTAAATTTATACAAAACGTTACTTTCATTAAAATATTTTTATTTCTATCCATCAGTTAATCACAACATCTGCCGACACGTTAGAGCTGAGAGAGTCGAAAGTGGAAGTGAGGGAGAGATAGAGAGAGCAGTGAGCAATGAGCATGGTGAAATAGGGATAGTGAATGAGAATGGAAGAGAGAAGAGATTCTTGTTTGCCATAAATAATTGTCTGAATAGCACTTTCCTCTGACTCTCACATACGCCCAAACATATGCATAAATTCATGCCTTCCCTTCATTTGACCAAAACAGGAGATATTATTATTATTATTATTATTATTATTATTCAGGGATTATTAAAAACAGTTAAACTCTTGAGAGCTCTTATTTTCTCATATGTGTGGTCGTTGTTCACAATATGTGGCCTTAATTATTGAATGTACAGACAATCTGTATTAACAATAGATATAAAATATTATTCATATTCTTATTGTGCGAATTGTATTCAAAACAAGTCTATTCAAAGAAAGTGAAGGTTTGAATAGAGAAATAGTTTAATTAATCAAAATTTTCATTTATATCTCTCTATATTCAAAATTCATCTTAAATATGAACAAAATTAATAAACAGAGCAGTAATTCATTGATTAAATGTCTATTAACTGATAAGAAGTCCATTAAACTGATTAAAATCCTTTAAATCCTAGTTTTCCATAAAAAAGCATTGAATTCAAGGATTGATGAATTGTAGGAAAGTATAGAAATATGACTGAAATCATATAAAAACGAATTCCAATATAAGTGAAAATAAGAAAAATGTTAAACTGTTTTGAAGCAAATTAGAGAATAAGTTAGAAATAACATGAAGTATGCGATCGTAGAGAAGAAACAAGTTATTACACCTACAGATAGTATACGGATATTTCAATGATAATTAGGACTGACATAGACATAGAAAGGGAGAGGAATTCACAAAGAGATCAGTTTCTGAACAACAAATATAGTGAAAAAAGGAAACCCAAGAAGAATATCAGGTGTGTCTCACATCTTATCGTAACGATAATCAAGTTTAGTTACGACTATTCTATACTAAACTTCGAGAATAATATTTTCAAATAATATTCTGTAAAAATAATTTTTCAGATATATATAACGAATTAGTTCAGAAGAAAAATATAATTTTGTTTTTATTGCAAATTAATTCGATTATTATTTTTTGTTTTTTATCATTTTATATGATTTAATCATTTTTCAGATCTAAATAGTTTTTGTCTTAATTTATGTAAAATTATTTCATTTGTTTACCACAATTAGATAACTACAGCCAAAGGAATAAATGGCCAGATGTAGTGATATAGTGCTGACTATAGTTAGAGTGCTATTAGTGTTTGTATTGATTATACTCTTCATAATAAGTGCCTATTATTTCGTAATATCAATCGATGCTATCGGCGACGACATCGATGTGGCCCGAGAGACACATCTGATACATGACTCGGACGGCAAACACGTATTCGGTGTAACAGATTCGACCAAAAAAGAGAGTCACATCAGTTCACTGATTATCTGGGTCGTTATTACAATGATGGCCGCAATCTTCAGCGCCGCCGGTATTATTGGCACCATTTGGATCAACCCTTGTTTGGTAATACACTTATTCACTACACTTTCACAGCCATAAGCCCCTAATCTCTAATTAATTATTTATTCTCTATTTTATCTCAAAATTCTTTGTGAACTTAATTAATGGGAAAATATATACAAAAAGTTTTGAATTTATGAATAATACAAATAAGTATTATTTGTACTATTTTTCTCTGTATTTTATTTTATTTTTTCCTATAAAATACTTCTTTTTATTTCTTTTGATACTTTAAGAGTTCATTATATAATCTAATGATTTATTTTATTTTATTTTATTTCCATTTCTTGTCATTTGTCAAACATTTGTTTGTATTGCAGGTTATGTTCAGCGCTATAATGATCCTATTGTTTGCCTTATCCGGTATTTTCTTACCGGATATCGACCTAACCCTACCCGAGGTCTCATCAAATTACTATCTGTTGGCACTGGAAATAGTGGCTATCGTTCTCTCAATCATATTCACTATAATTCTGAATCGTTGGGGCGTTCAGAGGCCCAGAAGGGAAAAAGGAGTCTCTTTTGCGTAGAATATTTTTATGTTGTTTTTTGTTTGTATAATAAATAGATAAATATTTTTATATACTTTCAAAACTTTTTTGCTGATAGTATTATAGAAAACAAATTTGTTTGAAATAAATTCTGTTTACTGACAAGACATACAATTAAGGTATAAATTATCATTTGATTAAATCGACTCTCTCTTATGAAACGCTAAAACTTTAATTGCTTTTAAACTGAAATTTTAATTAATCTGTGGATTGATATCAAAACATAATTAAATTTTATTAACTGATTGTTGTTTTATGTCATTTGAGATCAACAATAAGTATTATAGAGTTGATTTTTGTTTCGTAATTCACCCTTGTAGATTTCCATCAATTTTTTCTAACGGCTTTTCGACAAAATATGTTCAATGTATTGCGTTGACTACCTTGCTTATTAGTACAGTAGATTTCATCTCGAAAATTGATATCATTTTGTATTCTTATATTTCTAATCAGAGGAACAGAATTTTCCAATCGATATAATTGAATAAATTGAGAGGAAAATTGTTCCCGAAGTTTGTTAATTGAATCCTAAATACTTAGCGATGAAATTGTTTGTCGATAATGGGACTGATCTACAGGTGATTAACTCAAGTTTGTAGTCTTTTACAGCTTTAGCCAAATTTGATTAACGACTGTTTGCTTAACGAAAGGTTAAAAGTTTTATGTTTTACTAAAGTTAGAGCAGAAAATACAGCAACTCTTTCACGCAATTCATGAATAAATTGATCACTGGTTAAGATTTAAATAAAAAACAAAACTTAATTATCGATTTCACAGAACAGGTGCAGTGAATAATAGGGAAAATATATCTGTTCAATGTTGTCTTAGTATTCAATCGGCTTTAAGGTTAGACATGAATTAAGCGAAACATAAATAAAAACAAAACTCAAATAATATAAACAATAGTAAACTGAATGTAATAACTCTTAATTGGCTTTTGTATACAATACTAGTAATCGTATTAATTATATTAAATACATATTTGAAGGTTACTGTTTCAGAGGCACAACCACTTCAGTGATGCTTATAATCTTCCTCACATCTCCCAATTCTGATCTGGCATATCACACATGATCCCATGTCTGAAGTAAAAATGAGGTTGATAATTGTGATATAAGTAAATAAGCCTGAGTTTAAGTAAACTATTTCATATATTACGAACTTGTAAGATCTATTCTGAACTAGATATTAGTTCTTGTAACTGATACTGCTCAAAGTGGAAAATCATAACTGAACTCCCTTTCCTCATCTCTGAGCCATTCAAGTGTTAAAATTGAATACAAATACAAGGATTACAGCGTTTAATACCTCTTTAGATCAGAAAATATAATCTCATAAGAAGTTAGTCTCTGAACAACAAAATTCTTTATTCATGTATTCAAATACAGACAACAGTTATGAGTCGACTGCAAAAATTCTCATCTCTTGATCGCTACCGACAATGAAAAACTATTATTCAGTGTTCCAGACCATTAAATGGCTATTTATTTTAACACAGATCCTTTTATTAGTCGTTTCGATTGTATTATTTTTTGGTTCATTAATACAATTCTACATAAATAGTGCTAATAATGATGTGGAGCACAATATCCGTAGAGAATCACAAAGAGTTCTGCTATTCTTTTGTTCCCTGGCCAATTTGGGTACTATACTGTCATCGATTGGTATTTACGGTTCACTAATAAACGGCAAATACATAATCTGTGCCTACGCTGTGGTCGTTATGATTATTATGTTTGCAGTCATTGTATTCGTTGGCAATCTATACGAAGTCTGTGCTCTTTGGCTGCTCTTTGCCTTCGCATCTATTTATGCGTTTTTCATCTCTAAATACGAGCACATTGTATATGATGTTAGAACTGGTAATGTTTGACATTAATTTCATTATTCACTTATTCAGTGTTTCCGCATATACTGCTAAATCAACTTCTATTCTGTGCACTGGAATTCTGTGTCACTTTGCACAGGAATTACGAACAAAATGAGCTTTAATACTGTTTTTAGTTCAGCTTTTATTCTTTGCTTTTGTTTTCTATTATAAGCGCTTAGAATCGCTTCAATTGCTATACAATTAAATATTCATTCAATTATTTATTGTTATATTTAAATAATTAAATATTGTTTTAATTAATGTTTTTTGAATACTAATTGAATACTTTGGCCAATATTTTGTTACAAATAATTTTGTATATTTTGATAATAATTTAGATTTTTTTGAGTTTGAATTTAATTTGTTTAATTAGAGTTTATCTTAAAATAAATCACAATTTAGATCACAAAATGGTTTGAAATAAAAAATTATTTATGAATTTCATAATAAGTTTGAAGAAATTCTTTTGATTTTCAAAGCGAAAGATCGGATTTGATTTTTATTTAGACTTATTTTGAATTCAGTTATATTTTCATTAGTATTATCTTTGAGATCAGATTCATTGACACATTCCTCACAATTCCACTTATATTTTCGTGTCATTACATCAGAGAGTGGTTCCGCTCCCGACAGACTCGTCTCAATCAGATCCACAATTTCCAGACCAGAGAATAGTTTATTCAAGAATACAGAAACCGATTCTCTATTTTCTTCATTAATTTCACTGAAATATTCAATTCGTATGAATATTAGATTTTCTTCTAATTCTTCTAATGTTAACAAATGAATAGACGGATCGATATTATCAGTTATAGCAATGCCTGTAGTATTGGCTACAGAATTGACCTTAACATCATTTCCATTGTTGTCCAGAACGGGTAAAAACATAGTCAAAGGACTTCGAAATAATTTTTTGCTCAAGACTTTCACATTTCTCATACTTTCCTCAATTGAATCAATGAGTAAGAGATGTTTACCTCTAACCACAAGTCCTTTACCGTCGACTCCCGGCTCATTCAGTTGTTCTTCCATACCATATCCGTCGTCGTAATGCAGTCGTCTGTGAATCATGAGCTCAATTGATCCATCTTTAAGACTACTTCCACCCTGGGTTCTGTCAGGTATAAGAGTGAACTGCATATCGTTGAGGACATCTCGAATGAAGAGCCAACTCGTAATCGGATAGTAATTACTCGAAACCTTTTCACTGGTGTTCAAGTGCCAGGTCGGACGAAAATCTCGCTTTCGCTCCAATGTTTGTTTACCGTTAGAGTCCGTATAAAAGGTTTGATCGCTTCTTAAATCTGTGTCGAATCTAGTGATCAGCTCATAGTCCCTCTCGAAAGGAAGAGGTCCAACAGTCCAATCAAACTCTATGTAATCGATATTTTGATAAACTCTTATAATCTGTTTGAGCCATGGATTGAATTCTTGTATGACTTCTTCGGTCAGATTTCCTTTGATAACAGTTATCGATGCCTTCTCTGATACGACGGTAGGTTCAGACCCGTTCGTGTGCATTGCATAAGCACCTGAATTCTTACCAGACCCTCTTGTGTAGTACGCAAACGTCTGGTTCATTGGTATATAATATATACCGATTTGAATGGCTTTTAAAAGACCAGTATTTCCATCAATAATGACCGACAGTTTGTCATTAGATATAATAACATCACTCAATGTCTGTTCCACTTCATCTTGTGTTAGCTGTTGTGTTGATGTCTCCGACGATTGTCTCGGATTTAAAATATTTTTCAGATAGTATGACGTGAATGAGAGGGGATCCAGAACTGCACCGAACAGTAGCTCATATTTGGCCAATGATTTGCGTTCAGAAAGGGTTTGAATGAAATGAGGAATTGGACTAATCTATTGAAATGTTAATTCAGAGATTAAGACATTATAGAAAACAGTTTACTCTACAGTATATATAGTTTGAAATAGTTTTATGCAATGGGATTGACATACAGTACCTGTGATTCAATGACCTCTCCGTTGGAATCAATAATTTGAAAATTTGGATCAATTAGTGGTAGTCTTATATATTCGGAAACTTTATGCGCTAAAGGATTATAAATCGCTACTTGGGTTGGAAAGCCATTCCTTTGATCCAAATACAGGCACTGACTTATATTCAACTGATGGCAAAAATGTGGCTTAAGATCACTTTTATACAGCTTTTGATAAGCGCTTGAAATAAGTTGTTCCGAGAAATTCAATCCTATGGACAGCATTCGGGTGTAATCGTTGCTAACAAACTGCTTACTCGTGCCACTGATAGCATCGTGATGTAAGCTAATACCTACCGATTCCTCCAGTGGTTTAATCAACTGCTTGGCCGTGGCATACATGTCGGCCAATACAGTCAATTGTTTGCTAACTTGAAGGACATTATTGGCATAATTGACCAAATATTTGAATGCCGGTCGGCTAGTGAAGTACCCGCTCCAGAAGTCATCGTATTTGTCCGCATAGGGCAAGAAGTCATCGGATTTAGTGTCCGTCCAATTGATATTCGACTCATAGACTGCTTTGACATAACAATCAGGAGTCGAATAAAGCAAATGAATATCATTTTGAACTTTATTCACGTATTCAATCATTTGATCGATATTTTTGAAATTCAATTCCGCGTATATAAAGGTAAAATCACCGCCCATTGTGGCCATTATATGGTTGGTTCTGTACCCTTTTGTCTGATTGTGCACTTGTCTGATCAGATTCTGGCCGTTTTGTTCGTAATCGCAATTCATGCAAACGCCGTCCGTTGGGTAGTAACCACTGGGAGTAATACCAGTGAACAGGTAGTTATTCTGCTTTAGGTTCGGATCAGTTTTCCAAATGAATTCCATACTTCTGTCAGACATTCGCTTTTCTTTGTCCTAAGAGTAACCAAAATATTTGATTTAATAAATAATCCATTGATTGCTCTGATATACAAGTCGTCCATAAATTGTTTCAAATGACCTGATAATCAATTCTTCCGAGAAATAGCGCATTGTATCCCATCTGCGATAGGATAGAGGCGTACTCTTTGCTGTGTCCGAACGGGTCTATTTGCCAGCCAGTGGTCGGAATGAATTGACGTCCGAACGTACGACTGATCCATCGGTGGCCATAACTCATCTGATCGATGATCATAGAGTAGTGAGGAGTGGCCTCGTCGTTCATTACCCAACCACCGCTTGTGAATTGAAGTTTGCCGGATGAGATCAGATTTCTGATGACTTGTCTCTCTTTATCTTTGATGCCATTCCAGTATCGGCTAAAGAATGAGATCTCAACAAATGTAAACTTCCGGCTCTCCAACCCTTCAGTGCTGTTCAGACTTTCGATCACTGTTTTGATTATGTCTTTCACACCTAAAGCAGACATTATTTAATAGAAAAGTACAGTATTTGACGAATATATCAATGAATTCCTACTGTTTTCATAGTATCGATTGTAAGTTTTGACCCAGCCTGCATCCAAGTGCGTATGGCTTATGACATGAACATTGATTTTATCAGGTTTTGTAGGATTACAGTACTGTTAAACATAATTAAAAACTTATTGAATATATTAAAGATTGAACTGGCAACTTATGTTCAAAAGAATAATCCACTCGATATTAGTCATCATTTTTAAAATAGCAGAGAATTGATTCAGACGTCGACCAGACTTACCCGATCAAAATTAAATCCTTTATTCAGATGCAAAGAATATCCATTTAGTGTAGTATTGAATAAAATTATAGAAAGTATAACGAATTTAGTCGACCGATACATTAGCTCCCGATTCACAATACTGTGCAATTGAATGAATGGAAAATGAAAACTAAGCACAACTTAAATATAGTTAATGTGGAGCACAACTGGAATATACAAATGTTTTCAATGCAATTGAATAGAAATATTGAAAACTTTTTTATAAAACATATGATCCATAAAATTGAATATTTTCCTAAAGAAGAATAAACAATATAATAAACTTAAATATTTTGTGATGGATCAATTAGATTTCTAATGGAACTTTTCACTAATGTTAATAAATATCTATAAACTTAACTAATTTGAAAGCTTTTGACAAATAATGTGCATGGGCTCCGGTAGATAAAACATTGGTAAAAACTAGTACATAAGCCTTTATAAGATTAGAACCTAGATGCCTTTTCTATTAAAAATATTATTAACGATATTTCTTTATTATCGATATTATCAATATAAGCTTGACACCTTAGAGTATTTTTCAAGTATGCTATGCTAAAACTTTTGATTAATCTTGATAAAAAAATATGATAAAAGTGATTGAAAAATGTTTTAGAAGCTATTATTTTTCCAAATTGTTATAATGTATCCGTGAATTGATAATTATTATATACTGTATAATTTGGTTCTGATATTTTAGGATCATCAGGATCATCATTTTGAAAAATATCTGTTGAAAATCTAAGGCTCCTCTCATTTAAAAATAAGTAAAAAGAGTTTCATTCGTATAAAATAGTAATACATTTTAGTATAGAAAGCAATTAAAAAATTCTACCCTTTATTCCCAATATTTTCATGAATTGTGTAAAAAGTATTTATTCAGTAATTTATTAAACATTTATTCAGCTTATGATAAGACATACATTTACACTACACTAATCGAAACTTCAAGCTTGAGCATTATTCACATCGAATCACTATTTTCATTCATATTTTAAGAAATACTTACCTTGCACTTTTACTAAATTTAATTCATAAGGAATGGTTTTTTTTACTTAAATTCTTTAATTTTGGCTCAATCACCAATTATTATGATCATTGATCATGGTTGTTTTTACAATTGAAAATTTTTAATAAGATTATCCAAAATAATGATATTTACAATAAGTTAGAATATAATTGCAGAGTACAGTACATACTGTAAGGTCTTATTATTATTCGTAAAAAACACATTATCATAGGAATAAAATCCTATAAAATTGCAATTCCTTTTTGTGAATGTCATATTTGCACCTGGGATGCCAGAGGACAGATCATGGGTAGACAGACTCCTTGCAATTCTTAGAGTATCCTTTCGTTGAAAGCAAATGAGACACCTACTTTCTGGCTAGTTTTATCCAATTGTACATGCTAGAAATTGCGAGAGAGAGAGAGAGAGAGAGAGAGAGAGAGAGAGAGAGAGAGAGAGCTTTCAAAATATTCTTGTTCGTATTGAATGAATGAATGGTTGAAAACATAATTCAATTTTATTTTTCAGATGAGAAATAAGATTCAAAACAATTTAGTAAAAGAAAAGTACTCTGCTAGATTACTTATTTTATGAATAGGTGACATAACTGTGTTAACACATTTGGCACATTCGGCATATTTGGCCAGTAATGTCACAGTCAGTATTGCTGTGTTTTATGTGCCATTAAGTATACAAATTTTTATCGTCTATTCACACGATTAATATTCATCTAATTTTAGAATTTTATACAATACTGACTGTGTTTATGGTTATCAACTCAGATGTGCCCAAACTTTTCAATTTATTTCATTACTTGATTAGAAATATGAAATCCGTTGAGATTTCACTCAATTTGACCAAAAATGTCAGATTTGACCCACAATTGAAAATTGTTTCATTAAATGCCAGCAATCAGTGCTGACATTAATGCTACCAAAGATAAGACAATCAGAATTGCTTAACCAAGGCTGTTTTCATCTACATTGCACTTATATAACAGACTAAGTTTCAGACAGTTAACAGTAGTCTCACAAATCATTAATTAAACTCAATTTCATTTAGTTTTGTATTGATTTTCAAATATTGTTGAAGAGAGAGATGTCGTCTAAAAAGCAGTCAGTCTTCACGTCTTCAGCCCAGAAACCAATCGGCCCTTTTTCACAGGCCATCAAATCCGGTAATCAAGTATTCCTTTCCGGACAGGTAGCATTTGATGTGAACTCGGGCAAATTGGTGCTGGAACCGTTTGAAGCTCAAGTGGAACAGGTATTCAAGAATGTGAAAGCAGTGGCTGAAGCCTCGGGAGGAACAGTGGATGACATCGTGAAACTCAATATATTCATCACTGACTTCAAGAACTTCCCGACAGT
>JAQIWA010001942.1:0-15404 GCA_034693305.1 Eueremaeus valkanovi
TCTCTCTCTCTCTCTCTCTCTCTCTCTCTCTCTCTCTCTCTCTCTCTCATTGAGCGAAACTAATTCTCTTATGACTTAAATCGCGCAAAAAAATACTGAAAGAAGATTAGAATTAAATTTATTATTATTTCTTTTTTATCTATGAAAAGCTAACTTCAGGTTCAATATGCTGTAAAACATTAGAAAAAAGTCTTATGTTTTCGACTTAAGAATATATTTACTGACTTTTCAGCCCAAACAGTAAATACTCAATCATTTCTCAATTAAAATCATGATTTGAAACAAATTATGATTCATTGACTTATTCTTGTTGTTACCGAAAAAATACTAAGTTTTCCGCAAATTTAATACTTAATTGACTGCAAAAACTCTAAATCCTAATCATACGAATGGAAATATATATTATATTTATATCACTTCATATTCAGCTCTGTTTGTGAATAAAATTATTCAAAGATTCCGATGTTTTGATGATTTCCTCTTGACTTAAATCTTTGATTCAAATCTTGATTTATTGAAATTGAATTATACTCTTATATAATATTCTTAACATTATTGCTATTTTATCCTATCCTACACACACACAGACGGGACAAACCCTACCCCACAGTTGTAAAAATTATTTTCTGTATTTTAATACATAATATAATTTGCATTTTTAAACACATTAAACGTATTTAATAATTATATTTCTTTTTCTGTTCTATAAATTCCTGAACAAAATTCCTTAACAACAGTTAAAGAAAGAAAAATACGCTTTAATTGCATTTTATTCAATTCATATAATAATATAAGAATAAAAAAATATCTATAACTATAAGGAACTCATGAAATAAATATAAATAATTAGAATAATAATTCTCTCTCTTATAAGAAGAGCTTTTAAATGAATATTTATTATTCTTCTTCTTATACTTTATCTAATATTTTATTAAAAATTTATTTAAATTTGAAATTAAATACTTTGAGTGTAAGAATCATAAGCGCACACAAGAAAAGGGTATTTAAAAAGAATAAAAAAGTCTAAAAAACAAATTTCTTATAAAAAATTTAATAAAACATTTTTTGTGCGATAATTAATTTTGTTTAGAGAGAGCCAACTATTGCTTATACTTATAGTTTTCATCTCTTTCCCCCCTTTTTTTACTCATCATTTCTTATATGGCTTAAAGTTTTTTTTCCTAGTCTTCACTTTAATGTTAAGTGAACTGCAATTAATTTTTATTTTTATTATTATTTTTCCGGCGAATCAGCCCTTAATTGCATAAATATTCTCTATGAATATTAAATTATTTTACTTAAGAGATAGAAAAAAAGAGTTAAAAAAATTCTTAAATAAGATTCTTATCGACGCAAAAGTCACTGCTTTTTATACTTTGCTATCAAAAGAGAGAAATATTTTTTGAAGTGAATGAATGCATAGAAAGAATAAAAAACTCACAAAAAAATAAGATTTTTTCAAAAGCTATTTAATGATTGTATAGATTTTATAGTTTATATTATAAGCATTTTTTTTGCTTATTTTTATACTTAAAATAATATATTTTTTGATATAAATACTGTTCTGTTTATAACATTATTTATCTCTATATGAATAGGATATGTAAAGAAAAATAAGTTTAATTTAATGAATATATGATAGAAATGAGAGTAAAAATAAGAAAATTTTCTTCTCATATGTTGACTAATGATTAGCTGAAAGAAAGAAAAATCAAAATTCCTTTCTATTTGAATAATCAGAAAAGAATTATTGAACGAAACGATCAAATTGTGTCTAAAAATCTGGTTTTCGCGCAATATATGGAATATTTAGAAAAATAATATTTTTCGCAAATATTTATATTATTTTTCACTTCATTTTTGATTAATTCATTTTATTCTCTGTTTTACTATTGGTTTATACACTGAATAGATATTGTTTTCACACAAAACAGATTGACTTTTATTGTGGAAAAACTCTTTTATTTGAATACAGTATTTCAATGTTTGCATTGATAACAAACATATCATTTCTATTCTCTGTCTCTTTCCTATTTTGGTGCTGTGCCATATTGCACGGTTATCTTATTGACACTATCACTTGTTTGAGTGAATATTAAAATTTTTTGGTAATATATTCTGGACTTTCATATCAATCAATAAAAGTATTATTGTAAAAATGAGTCAGCTCAGTTTGCACTGCATTCAATTGTCTGTCAATTCCGGGATTCCGGGCAATAGTTCGCTTATATTTGCTATTATTGACATTCGGAATGTCAACCAAAATAGATGAGACATTCCTTACTATTAGACCTATTCATTGAGTGTTTTGTTTATAGTTAGGGCGCATTCAAAAAGTACACTACAATCACACATATCTCTGATTTAATAGAAATGTATGAACATGGTGACTATTTGCTAGACCCCTTCCCCCAGGTGATCAAACATAATTTTCGAAAGAAGCCATCGATAAATAAGGGAACAATTGGGTAAACCTCGAGCAAAGGGCCGGATATAATACATATGATATCTGTTTGAGTTTTTGAGTCTCAATAATAATAATAATAATTCCAATAAGCATCGGAACCAATAGTGAACATGAATTGGTTTAGACATGATATGAGAAATAAGTGGTTCGACTCTCACTCTAATCTCATCTTACAGTTCGGGTCTTCTTATTTGCAAACGATTTTGGTTTTACGCTTTCCTTCTTATCTAAGCCTCGAATCTTAGGTACAGAAAGCCATTCAAAGCCATTCACTAGTATTTTTTTGTTCAGTCCATCGATTCATACGGTTCTACTACTACTCTCTGTACTTCTTCTTCACATACATCTGCTTTCATAGCGAATGCAAATTTGCTTTCTCTCTAACCTCCCGGAGGGTCCGAACACTAGAGAGTAAAAGAGCACAAAAATGAGAGCTTAAATAAAGCTCATGAGCCCAATCAGCCCAATCATATCGTGAGCTCTATCACAGCAAAAAATAGTTGAACTCTCGGCCACTTGAATATTGGGAGGACTTGTTTAATATGTGTTTGCTGTTCGGGGCCTCCAATATATGGACAATACATGTGTTCGCCAGTAGAGAGTGCAGTACTGTCTGCGATCAATGCGTGCTTTCAATATAATAATTCATGATATGCGCCAAATGGCCCGGAGCTAAATTATTATTAGAATGTTTTATTTTATTTTTTGTTCACTACTTGAGCCCAGAGAACCAGTGGAGTAAAAAAAGACTATAAGTGCCATAAGTTATATGTATTTTTTTGGTATGTGTGCTGCACTGTTGGCTAATCAACAATTCTGTACTTTTACTATAATTCAATCCACACATTCATATCGATAGAGAGAACAAGAAAAATGCATTGAATATAAATGTATTGAATTATTATTAGTTTTTAAAAAAATGCATTTATTTTTATCACTCCTTTTAGAGTTAAGATTATGTTTCGCTCACTCTCTCAGTCTTTATGGTGTTTGGGTCGGTTGGGTCACAGAATATATATCAGATAATAATTTTAGTCTCAGTTCAATAGAGTTTAAAATATTTTTTTCAACTTTTTTTCCTTTAATTTTCTGTTTTTTATTCTGAACTAGAATTTTGTTATTATATTATTTGATATTATATTATATTTTGTGTTTCAATAGATTTCAATGTTTGTATGTTTTATGAAAAAATTCAATGAAAGAGCAAATTTAAAATTCCAAATCGAAAGTAAGAAAATAAATATATTCAATAAATAGCATTGAATACTATATTCAGGCGAATATATTTTTATGAGTCCAATAGTGCGCTCGGATTACACTTCAAATAAAACTTTTTGAATAGCTTTATAACATAATACGCGTATATATGACTGTCGGCGAAATATAATATTAAAAATATGTTAGTAATGCTCACGAATAATATCAGTGCTCTAATAGCACAGCACAAGTAGTACTGCACAAGTAGTAATACATAACATCTCTGGCACAACACCGAAACAGATGCGTATATTTTCGGTACAGTCAGTACAGACAGTAATAAAAAGCGTGACATACAGTATGAGAGGCTATACAGAGATGAGATAGACTGAGCGCACTGGACGGAAGAGGCATTAATAAATGTATTCGTGATTTATCGACAGACACCTGGAGTTGGAAATAGAAGGAGAGGTTTATATGAGATAATAGTCTGCTTTACGACTAGGAATCTGTTCATCAGATCATGTATTGTGTCTGTAATTACGTCTGAAATCTATATATTTTTCAGTAAAAGACACAATAATTCTGAATTGTGGGCACAATATATAATTCAATAATATTTAGACATAGACAGTGCAAAAGAGGCCATTCTGCTGCACTATGCCTGCTCAGTTACCACCCATAGGCACCCATACATATAGACCGGCCATAATATGGTTCATTCAAGAATTCGCATTCAATAAGAGATAGAGAGCAGAGAATTGCAGTGAAAAACAGTTGCGTTTTATGGGGTTTAATATTTTTAGTGCACATCTCCTATCTATTGCACTGTAAACCTGCACCAGGTCTTGCCTGACATGCCAGAGCCGGCGATGGACGGGTGCAGTGAAAAACACTTTATTGTGTTCGGAAAGACTACAAAAGACTAGTCCTGGCCTTAAGATCTACTTAACTGCTAGTCTCAGGGATTCTTCCCATTCATATCCCGTATTAGAATAATAGAAGAGAAGAGAGAAATAAGTGAAGGAAAGAGAGAGAAGTGAAGAGAAAAGATTGAACCAAATCATAGCAATCATATGAACGCAATTCTATGGAAAATACTGTTCTCTGTTTGACATTACTTTAGAGCTCGTCTTCAGTTAACTTCCCTTTTCATTGAACGGCTAAAAGCTATCGACAGAACTGAAGCTAAAGAAAAGGCTAAGAAATTGAATCTGTTTTTCTTCTGGTCCTCTTCTCCCTGTGCTCTCTGTTCAGCTTTTTGGTATGTGTGCTGCACTTAGTTATTATTGTAGAGCGAGAATAGCGCAGAGATAGAGCTTTTGATGAAACATCACAACTGGTAAACATGTCTTTTCGTCGTTTGCGCCGTCAGTTTGTTGTAGTCTTAAATATTTTTGTGCCTCTAATACAATAAGTACACAATTTTTCGTATTAACCAAAACACACACAGTTTTTATAATAGTATTTAACTACAGAGCAGTGTCTGTACTCTTCGGTACAAAACAAATGCACGCAAAGTGTCTTTAGAGGCTCAGCGCTTAAGTCAGATGTGCGGCCAAAATGGATTTGGATGTGCAAAGTAGGGCTTGTGTTACAAAACTAATAGCGTATTCAATAGACGTTTTAATTAAAATTTCACTCATATCTAGCGCTCAAACTATTCTCTTCTTCTGTTCTCCGTTTGTGTCCAAGGCTTTAGAAGTGAATAATATTCTCACATATTTCACAGAATTTAGTTAACTTGACCTAAAATTTGTAGGAAAGGGAGTGGAATGAGAGTCAATGAATGTGGGAAAGGAGTAGAGAGTTGTTTAAAATCATATGCTATCAACAACTTTATAGAGATATCTAAAATCTAATGAATATTTTAGAGATTTTCATATAATAAGAAAGAGATTATTCGCAACAGAAATAGAAAAACATTATTCAAAAATAAACTTAATTTTAGTGAAGAGTAGAGAAAAAAATGCATAAAATTTATTGTCGATCGCAGTCAACGATAGGGTTAACTGCATGACTACAATACAAACAGTGCAGACAATTTGCGTGCAAATAATTACTAATATTAATACAATTTTTTCTAATTATCTTCAATTGGAGTCACATTGAAGAGAGAGAAAAAGCAGTACTTTTTTACGTATGCTTTGAAATAATGTAATATAAATGCAATCATAAAAATGATATTACATTATAGTCTGTTCACGAGAGCAGGTTCTCGACGACTAAATGTATATTTTATTTCTTTCCGAACATTATATTCCTATTGTTATTAATAATATTTTATTTCATATCATTGTATAACTTATAATACAGTGCTTTAGCTCTTCTGTTGAACTCTTTAACGACTGACTACAGTATCAGAACTGGCAATCATTATACGTCTGTTTAAATCAGAGGTGCGGACAGTCAGTCTCCGGCAGGAGCTTTGACCAATTTACCTTTGAAGCCCTGGTCAGACATGCGGAAGATCAGTCTGAGTCACAGCAATAGAATTGCAGAAACCTATCCCAAGATCTTAGGCTTAAAAGAGTTAAACGAATTCAAACTTTTTCTAAAAACAAGATTAGTTTTTAGTTATATTAATATCAAGTGATCTGCAAACAATTTAAGCTGAATTTAGTTTTGATAATAGACCCAAATAATAGGAAATATTTTTTCTTAGACATACAGACCGGTAAGGTATGGTATTTTGTAGATTGATTAAACCATGCTGCTAATCTAATTGTGGTGACCCTCTTCCTGGTCCAACCTTGGGTACAAATGGATTATTAACCAGAAGCTTAAGTAATTTGACTTTCATCGGACACTTACTGTATAGTTGAATATTTTTTGGCATAACTTTCCGCATCTTTGGCTAAAATCCATAGTCTATAAGGGGTTACGAATCGTACGCATAAAAAAATTAATTATTGAATACTTCTATAATAATATGATTTTTTAGTGTTCAATAAAATAAACATAAAAATTAGTGAATACACTAATGATTGCAATAATTTTGTTCATATATTTAGTTGTGCTGTAATTCCTGCGTGATTTGAGTTTTTGATATTAAACACTCAAATATTATATAACCAAAAAAGAGCTTATCATTTGATTAATGAAAAATATACTATTTTTTCTGCCTCTTTGTATGTGTGCTCTGCTCTGGCTGTATATGAAGTATGTATTTGATATTTGGGCGTTGGTTTTGAGCGTTAATGCACTCAAACAATCCTAAAGACCATATAAGAGAGCGGACAGCATATGAAGTGTTCTCTTCAGCTCATCATTACTTCACTGCCAAAGAGTATAGAATTTTCTATATTTAATGTCAATCTTCCCCTTCATGTTAGACACAATTACTTCAATGGTATAGTATGTGTGCGATGTGTGACCTAATCCTTCATTCTTCTCATAGCATCGCCAAATGGGTCAATGATATGACGCCAATAATTATTTATATACTGTATTAGAGAATCAAATGTGAAAACAAGAAAATTATATATATTTTTCATTTTTCATTATAATCTAATATTAAGTGATTTAATGTAATCGATATATAATTTTTTTTGCTATACATTTATCTGCCTTTCGTTTGTAATAATAATATCTAATCAAACAATAATTTTATTTCAGTATTAGATTAATGAGAGTGTAATGAATGCGCGAATGAAAAGAATATTATATTCTTAAGAGTGAAGCAAAAGAATTGAAGGAAAGGTAACAAAAAGATAAAGTTAAGCAAAAATGAATTTTGCTGTTTTAAAAATTGCCCCGAAGAAGTTATTTGTCCGCAAACACAGCGCACTCATGTAAGGCCCACACCTTTTACTTTTGGTTGATGTGCAGTATTTTTTATAAACCTTTTTCTTATTTTATTATTTTTTTTGTTTCTTTTCAATTCATTTCTGAGTTAACTCAACTCCAACTCTGAGCTACGCCTAATCTCTCCAGTCTTTTATAACTTTGTCTTTTTTTTTCTTCTGTTTAACTCTTCTCTCATCTCTTCTATTATTATTTTGTTTCTAAATTTTTTGTAACTTTTTTTGTCTTGTCTTAAGTTTACTTATTATATAACAAAATACTTTTATTGGTCTTTATTTTTGTGAACTTTTCAGCTCTTTTTCAAACACTTGTTATTTGGCTTTTTTTCTGAATCTTTAGTTGACTTTTGCTTTGTTTGTAGTCCTAAACGCAGTACAAATATAATAATAATTCAAAGCCATTATCTCTGATCACAACTCAGACTATGTAGTGGTGTCTGAACTGCCACTACAAGAGCAGCGAATTTGGTCTTCAGGTGTGGCATACCTTCAATCAGAAACACACTATACTATAGAATAGTGGCAGCAACTTTTGAATTAGCCGGGTCTCAAATCTAGACCTAATATGAAAATCTGTTACGAATTTAAAAACAGTTGAGCACTTTTTGGCACTGAAATATGTGAAAACTATATACTGAACTCATAAGGCGACGAATAATCTTTATCTCAACTCTTATTATAATAATACTGATCTGTTTGTGTGCTTCACTACTTTGTCAATACAACTGGCGCAAAGCGCCAGTCTTTGCTGCCTTTACTATAGAATCATATAATTATCCCGAAAGCCATTGCATAATAAAAACTATTGCATTCATTCATTCAAACATTCATTGAGAGATAAATGTCTAAAAAGTGTCAAATATTTGATTAAACAAAAAAAAGCATATAATAAAAGGTGAAAAAAATTCATTCATTTTTCTGATTGAATCAATTTTTAATGATATTTTTGTTTGTTAAAAGACATCGGTCTGTCTTATACCGGAGATAGAGCTTAAGGCCAACGCAAAAAACTAGAGATAAAACGAATAATTTGTTTAATATAACACACCTTTCCATCCGAATTCGTAACACATAATTAGTTATTCATTATTAATAATTAATAATAAAAAGTATACAAAAAAAATAAAATTCAATTCAATTAAATGATAGAAATGCATATTAAAGGAGATGAGAGCCAACAGAATATATAGAAATGACAGACAATCGCAAGAATTTCAATAATAATTCTCTCTTTACTGTACTTCTCCTCCATCTCTCTCCTGGATCTGTCTGTCTGTTCAGTGCCAGGACTGGCACTTAAGCTATGACTTTGATATGAGTTATTTAATGTTCACTAATCATATTAATGGTTGAGTAATAGATTTGATAGCGCAGGCAATTTATGTATTCAGAAAAAAATAACTTTTAATTCACATTAAGCCCTGGCAGGAGAGCACCTGAGAGTGAGGATAGACTGTGTGTTGAGCCCCACATATGCAAAGACATTACACTAAACGTATGAATGTATTACCAGTTTTTAATATAATATATTTTGTTGCCATAAGAATAATAATTTGTTTTTTATGCATATGTTTTCTCCAGCGCTTCATCTTTTGCCACAAAAGGCTTTGTAGTATAAAATCCAAACAAGAATTTTATAATTATTTATTATTTTTTAAACAAAAAAATATTTTCCAATAAATATATTTTTTAAATAACACTTAGCGGTGTTGTCGCACATATTTCATAGATAACTACATATTTATAAAAATAAGTCGAAGTAATTACTGCATTGTTTCCGAAGAAATTATATAATAAATAAATAAATAACAAAAATATTTTCGATAATATTCAGCGGAAAAAAAATTAAGCAATTTTGTAGAGAATTTTGCAGCGAAACAAAAAAATAATAATAATATAATAATATTTTCTATTGAATTGCCTTAAGTGTAGAAAAATATTTCTTTCTCATGAATATTAACTCATTGTTAGTCTGAGAAGAATTCAGTTTTGAATTATCTTTTTCTCCACTGTTTTGTTACCAGTTTTTTATTACTTATATTTAGCTTAAAATATGAATAAAAAGAAATTATTGAAAATGTTTTTTACAGCGATTTGTTCGCTTCAAATATGCAACCGAACAGACAAATGACCAGAGATGAAATGGAAAGGTATGTCTGGAACCATACTATTAATATCTCTGGTCTTCTATTATCCATCCGAACAATAGATAATAATCGCGAAGACATTTGTGCGCAAAAAGTATATTAAGTTAGAGAACAATATATACTATAAAAATATAAGTTATATAAAAATAAGTTTATAGTCTATCCCACCAGAGAATGAGAATAAAGACCAGTCTAATAGGTTCCTGGTCACCATCTGCCCAGAGTTATTCTTTGTGCAGAGAAAAAGATGAAAATATTTCTTTAATTTTCTTTACGTTTCTGTAAATTATTAAATAAAATACAGAATTTTGTTATTAGTTTTTCTTCTTTCCTCTTCTCTCTCTCTCTCTCTCTCTCTCTCTCTCTCTCTCTCTCTCTCTCTCCATTCCTCTCCGCGTCTAACAGTTATGTCTGAAAACTCTATTCAATGTCTTATTCATTGCATGCCTTGTGCCAGAAGTCGAGTCTTCATGTCTTCATTTATTTGGAGTAATTCTTTGTTTAGTTGTAAGTCTGCTTAAGATTCATTGGAACCCATTTAAGACAATCAGAACAATCACTAAACTATAGTAGTATTCGAACGAACTTTTCTAATAGTATAGCAAAAGATATTTTCATTCTCTGCCAGTTCTACAGTACTGTACAGTATCTGTGTTTTCATATCCATTCTAGTAATAGGAATAGGAATAGGCATAAGCATAGGAATAGGCCTGGTATGCATTGATTGTAATAAATAGGTATTGTTAACCTGTTTGACAAAATTCTAGTTTCCATTTATTCTGTTGTCTATCTGAGAGTCAATTTAAGGATACAATAGAACTCTATCTCTATTTCTCTCTCTATTAAAGACATGAATATATTCTTTGCGACAACTATTGTATGCATTGGGATAGCGCTAAATGTGCACCAAATGGTGCACCTGTGCACCAACTATTAGTGTATTACTCTATTGCCTAATGCGATGCTTTTCCTAATAAAACCAATCGAGCAGAGATGTCACGCACAGACACACACCGAAAGATGTGTATGTCATGTGATTGAGAACACACATACTATTCCTCTATTCCTTCTCTTTCTCTCAATTCTCCACTTCTCTCTCTCTCTCTCTCTCTCTCTCTCTCTCTCTCTCTCTCTCTCTCTCTCTCTCTCCTCATTGTTTTTGTAACTTATTTTTACTAAATTTTTATACATTTTTATGCCATTACTATATAATAAAAATAAAAGCATAGAATAGGAACAGAAACAGAGAGAACAGAGAGAAGAGTATATTTGAAGCATAGACTCAGAGAATGACATTTTGCGTACAGAGTATTCATTCATTTGATTTGCAGACAAAGCAGTGACAAAAAGAGAGAGAAATAGAGAAAAGTTTTCAATTTAAGTGAAACGAAAAACAAGTGCACATAACTTGCATACAATTGTTAATCATATTTTTAACGTCCAACCAGTGCTTAGAAAAACTTATTTCACTTGTTTAGCGTTAAATGGCCTTCGACTCAATTTTTCATTCGCCAAATCAAAGTGTATTTCTTGTCTAACGTATAGCTCGTAAGTGTCACAGAGAAGAGAGGAATAAGTAAAACGACATAACTTATAGAGTAGTAGTAGTACTGACTTAATGTACTCAAGTAATAGCGATAGTCTAATACACTTTTTGTTAGTCAAGAACATTATTCTTGTTCTTAATTCACTTGCATTTTCATCATTCGGCCATCATTTAAAGCAGCAGCAGTTACCCGATCCGGCTCACTCTCCCTCTCCTCCTCTCTCCCTCCCTCTCCCCACTTTCTGCTCACTTATTCCATTGACGTTTCAGTCATTTATATATAAATCTTAGATTCTATGAAAACTTTATGCAAAAGAAAATTAAATATTTAATAAAGAAATTTAAATATTTTTCCTCAAAATTGTTTAATTGAACTGAACTATAGATTCCTTTCTTTCGAAGTTTCTTCGATTGGATTATATATTCATTAATGAATATCAATATTATATTCACATAACTATATCATATACTCTATAGTCTGAATCAAATTTCTTCAATAATAATCAATGGAACTTAATTTGAACCCTGGGTTCATGGCATGATCTAAGAACATATTTTGATAAGCAATCGGTATATCTGTGTACATTTATACCTGGTGCATCAAAAAAATCTGATGGTGAATATTTTTTATCTTCACTTTAAACTTGACTAGTTGAAAAATTGCCAATTATCTTTTAAATACAAGACGAGTGCAGATCTACATAAAATGTGTTCATACAAACGGATTGTCATCTGAATTATATTAATGAGTTTTGTTTAGTAATATACTGTAACTACAAATTATGAATAAAATATTATTTTCTATTTAATCATTAGTTTAATTGGTTTTATCATTCATTTCTGTTATAAGCAAAATAAGAATCAAATAATTCAATTAAATGTGAATTTGTTTCCCTTTTGGGCCTAAAAAGAGTACATAACTTAAAACCTTAACCGCATTCAAATATGGAAGCAACCAGATAAGTTTTAAATTATTGGCTCACTCGCACAAGCTAGGAGAAACGCGAATAGCTTTGCTGCGCTTGGTCATTTCTTATTTTGGGTGGTGTACTCCATTACCAATGTTGTGAACCGCATTGAAACACATTAGAGTATTTGAGTGAATCATTTGGTAATTAACAGAATGGAGAGCCCATACGATTAGGATTTATACAATACTACTCGACTGAGCGGTCATTATATTATATTATATTATTTTTAGATTCAATTAAACAAATGACCGAAATTTCATGTTAACTGTCCCTACACTTAATGAATTGGTTGAGCAGTTGTTTAGTAGATATGCGTCTTATTTGAGTGTAAATCAGAAAACAATATACAATACAGTCTCACATATTTGTCTTCATTTAATGTTTGCGTTAATTTGTGAGACTATTCTGTTTTGCAAAACAGTTTTCCTCTACTATTAAATGTAAGCATAAAAACCTAATTCTATTGAGTTATTTGTAGGCATACTATACTATACTGTAGAACAATCAGACAATGATTAACAATATTAAGTTGCAATTTATCTAACCCTTGAATAAACTGTTTTTCTGTCGCATTAATACACTTCTGGCTATCGGCCATCAAATTCATTATACGCTTCAGAAAAATATTTTGTTAATTCAGAAATAATTGAACACTAGATTACAAATTCTTGTGAATTACTCTGTAATTAAAATTTCGATTCAGATATTGCCGATTAAGTGATTTTTGAATATATTACAGGGATGACCAAGCTTGGCAAACTCAGGGGTACTTGATGACAGGGTTGGCTCCTCAAATGGTGTTAAAATCGGGTTTCAATTGAAAATTGTTGAGTTTTAACAAAATTGAGTTAAGATTACTTTAGCCGTAATTAGTCTGTATTCAACTCAATTCATATAACATTTGTTAGATTTGAAACAAAAATTGCGGATTTGATGCTCGAGGGTATGTCGTCAAACCACAAACTCATTTGCAAATTTTCTAACCTCGGGAAAATTGTGACTATGCCCCGATTGACCTGTGTAGAATTCTGCTTTTTCAAAGCAGAGTATTTAAAGCCATTAAACATTGAAATAAATCTAAACATTAAGAAAAACGTATCAATCATTTGGATATTTAATACGAACTTAATATTTAAAGTGAATGAAAGGATTTTATATAGAATTTCTGTTTAAGTCTATATCTAATTAAATAATATAATATAAAGTTAATCATAAATCATATAAATCATTGCAGAACTAAAACAGCTATTGTTTAAGAAAATAAGTGAAAATAATAATAATAATAATATGAGTGCCTGAATGGGAGCCGTATATAGAATAGTGAATATTGAATGTCAGAATGAATGTATGTATGCATATAAGTCTTATATGTCAAACAAATCTGTCAAATAGCTATGTATTGCAATATTTCTGTCAATATAGTTGGACTGCGTGTTAGGACTCGTATAGTAGTTATACTTATTTGATTCACACTGTTATAAAACTTTCTCTCATATAAATACAATGCCTTTTATTCTTTGTCAGGAATAAAATATTGTACGAAGCAGTCGATTACGTTCCCATTTCCCTTCCGAACACTTTTCCAGTTATAATACACTATTAAATACCACCCTTTCAATGACTGGCTCACAAAAAGGGGAGATTCAGCAAAGGAGAGAAAAAAGTGAGTGAATCCAGAAATAATAGAACTTAACATTTAAATGATTTTGTTTCCGAACCATTTTTATATCACAGTTAAACTCGTGATAACCGTTATGTTTGGGATAACAATAGAAACGAATAGAGATAACGATTAACACAGAGATAGAGTGTATGTGTTATGCAATGCAATGTTAAGTCAGAATATCTCTGAGAGTAAAGCCAACAATAGATTCAGTGTTTAAGATATGATTATTTGTCTTCACATCAAAGCAACGCTTGTTTTAGTCTTTGTTCTACTCATTGAACTCTTTGTGCTATTTTGATGATCATATATGTGTTCATATTTAATATATGGCAGTGCAGTACACAATACGGTTCTCTCCTATGTATGTGATGAAGGGTTTGTGTTTGTTTTTGTGTCAGCTGTCACACGACAACTATAACATTGTGAGACAGTTCAGGCAAACTAAGCAAAGTGTGGAGAGAGAGAGAGAGAGAGAGAGAGAGAGAGAGAGAGAGAGAGAGAGAGAGAGAGAGAGAGAGAGAGAGAGATAATTACATTAGAAGCGCGGGCACAGAGCAAATAGCTTGAGCTGAATTTTACTTTGGGATATGTGTCGGACATTTAATATCATATAACTTGTGCGGAATAGCGTCCAAAATAAGCCAAACCGTTCCGACATTTATTACTAACTCAGTTAAATAGCTTTCTGTTGGTCAGTTAGCCTGTACTCTACCCTGTATGTAGAACATTGCCATGCACTGCACTGCACTGCACTGTAGATGACCATGCTGCATTGATGTACTGAACTGAGCTGAACTGAACTGTTTGTAAAGTTTATATATTTTATATCTATTTATTTCTTATAAAAAGCTAAACATAGAGTTGGTGTTAGTGTTTGTGCGAATATAGAGTAGAAGCGAATGGGAATGCTATGAACAGGAATGGAATGAACTGGAATAGTATGAACTGGTATTATATTGTAGTATATTGTCGACCAACTAATGTAACGTTTGAATGTATGCTGAGAAGTGAGTTCATTCAACTGAAACAGACTAACACTACAGACTGGCTCTAACTCTACTCCAGTATAGCATCGGTTCGTAGTTTGCGTTTTGAAACGAATAAAACGAATATAAAGTTAAAAAAGAGAATAAAAGAACGAATATATGGCAGAAGTTTCGCAGTTCTGGCCATGCATTTGCCTGCCAGGGCTGCCAGTGCTGGCAATAGTGCAATGCAGCTTTGCTAAATTGGGTACAGACACTCATAATGTGTCCCCTCCTTCACATGCGAACCTAACAGATGCTTATACCAGAAACGGCTATTTTTCTTCGTCACAGCCATCAGATAGAGATAGAGTTTTTTGAGTGCATCAGAAATAAGCTTTTATACAGTGTATGCACTCATAGCATATGTGTGCTATCAGTTAGTGAGTGGAAAGTGCGGAGAGAGAGAGAGAGAGAGTCGAGAGATTGTGATGTTATTTGCCAGACATGACCTGCCAGTGCTTCTCTGCATTGCATTGTACTCACACTTTGCAAACTTAGTAATTTTGATGCCATTCTCTCTCTCTCTCTCTCTCTCTCTCTCTCTCTCTCTCTCTCTCTCTCTCTCTCTCTCTCTCT
>JAQIWA010001943.1:0-15398 GCA_034693305.1 Eueremaeus valkanovi
TATTTAAACTAAATATTAATATTAATGAATCAAATGATTGTTCTTATAGTAAATCAAAAGAAAAACTTAAATATAATGTAAATATTATGTTAAATGAAAAGAAAAATCGGATTTAAATTCATAATTGAATTCATTTATTACTAATAATAATATTTATTATCTTTTATTTAAATTAAAAACTTTCAAAAAGATCTTAATTTTCTTATAAAATAAATTAGTTTTCGAAGCCTTTTGAGAGCAAAAGCATTATTGACTGTCAGTCTGTCTGTAAACACATCTAATTATATCTAAAATTATAATCAAATCCAATGTTCAAAAACTGCATTCACTGTATATGATTCAAAATTGATTATAGATTTGTATAAATGTTATTGCATTCGATTTATTCATATATAATATAATATTATTTTTAATACTAATTAGAATTAAAAATAATGTTTTGTTTGCAGAGTTAAGTAGTTCTTAAAAATCATTAATAATAAGAAAATTGATAGCAATTACACAGACTTTTAATATTCATATACAGTATTAGTTGTAATGAATGGCAAACATATGAATAGTTTAGTCTAAGGTCTGAAAAGATTCGCAAATCAAATACAAAGACAATAATAAGCAGTTATTTATGTAAAGGTCAGACACTTTACTCGGATCTGTCCTCATATGACGACAACTGACTTCTAAGGATTATGAGCTCTTGTCTCAGTTCGCAGTTGTCTTTGAGCGCTTCATCCCTTTCCTGTGCCAACTGATCGAATTCAGTCCTCAAGTCGTTGTCGTCCAAACAGAGCAGACGCTTGACTTCATTGAGGTTTGACTGATGGCTCTCTACCTGAGCGCTCACTTTCCGCTTCAAATCATTGATTTCGTTGACTAAAGCAATGCATTGATTGTTAGATCCGTTCAATAGGTTTCTCCGGAGAACCGAACGAAGCGCCAGAACATTGTTTTGGGACTCTTTCAGACTGTTCTGGAGTCGTCTCATCTGAACGTCGGCTTCGTTTTTGGCATTAATAGCGATCTCGAGCTGTAATCTCAAGTTCTCTACTTCTCTGTCATTAGAGCCGTTAGAGTTGGAGTGTTTGGCTCTATTGCGGGCTCTCTTCAGCTCTAAGTACCTCTTCTTCCAGAGCTCCCAGTCGTTAGAAATCTGTTCGATGTCTAGGCTATTGAATCCGGACTGTCTGACCACTTCGAACAGGTTATTGATTTCGATGTCGAAGTGTTCGATATTCGTGTAGTTATTCGTGAAGTAAATACTGTTGGGCTGAATGTCGACGTTTGGCATCAGTTGAAAGCCATTCTGTGCCGAACACACGGCCAGCAACTGATTCGAGTCGTTGTCCTCGTCGTTGTCCTCTTCTAAGTTGACCTTCCCACTTTCATCCACTTCTATCTGGACGTTCAGGTGATTGACAAACGAATCCATTACTTCTTCGTTATCTAAATCTTCGGTAATGAGTGGAAAGTCTTTGTTATCGCTATTAGTATTCAAATCATTTGCATTATAATTGACGTAATTATGAAACGAATGGTTATTTCGATTATTATTATTATTATTATTATTATTATTATTATTATTGTTATTATTATTTGCTTTCAATTTCTTATTAGTCACTGAATAGCTCTGAATCGCATCCAAACGTTGTTTTCCATTGACTGAACTCTTCGGTGAGTTCTTCACAATAATAGGTTTGGTTTCGATGACACTGTTATTGTTGTCACTGACGGCCATAACGCGGTTGTCATTGGGCTGGTGTTGGTGTTGGCCAGAGCTGGAACTGATCACATCATTAATGGTGACAACCGTGGCTTTGCATCCCTTTGTCCGGCACTTCCAATAAGACCTTTCGTCCACTGCTTTGTTGATGTGATAGAAGAAACCTCCGAAACAAAGAGCTCTTCCATTGCGTCGGGTGGCCACGAATGTCACGCAATCCATGTCCAACAGGGATCGGCTCTAAGGGTCAGTCAATTTGCATCCGATTGATCAGCTCTTCGTGATTGCGGATCAGCTCAGCTTTGGTTCAATGGATTTACACTTATTTATGAATATTAAACATTGATTTCTGATTTCAATATAAATTATAACAAAATTAACTAAATTTGAGTCAAATTAATAAATAAATTGCAAAAACTATTTGTTATTGTTTTCACTGTTTATATGAATCACTGATAAAGACTGACAGACAGACAGACAGACTCTCATTGCCTTCACTTCACATCAATTACATGTCGTTTGTTATATAAAGTCTTAAACTTAATATAACTCTTAAAATACACTTTAAATGCGATTCAAATTCATATTATTTGAAATTCTGGTTCATTTGTAACATAAATAATAATTAAATTAATTAAATAATAAATATATAAATAAAATGGTATTCAATACAAAGCTTTAATCATTTGTCGGACCCTCTGATCGACCAACAGATGACTCATTGTTTACGTTCTCTTCAAGTGATTGAAGTTTAAAAGTCTGTAAACATTACAGGAGTTTAAGGATTGTATTGAATATTCATTAAAAGTGAATCGTTTTATAAGACAATAGTGTCTGACATGAGTTCACATGAGTTCCAATCATTCAGTCAATAGTGTTGTCGACTCTTGTCTGACATGTTTGCAGTGAATACCACTTGTATTCAGTGATCATTCAATTGAATACTTAATAATCATAATAATGATGAGTGAAGTGTCGAATCCGAGTCCGAGCTCTTGTGACCACAAGTCTGGAGTGACAAACCCGAAGTCAACGACGACAAGCATATCGTGGAAGTCGTCGATGCGCTCGCCGTTCGTCGGCTTCAATGAAGTGTTCAATTCGTTTATTCCGGTTCACGAGAAGGGACTGCGGATTGGGTTCTATAACTCAATTGCTTTAATATTCTTAATGTTTGTCTTAATTATTATATACTATTGCTATTGGGTTTTGCGTCCATTCCTTCAACCACTGGTTTGGGCTATTCTTTGCGGATCAGCTCTGCATCCGTTCAAACATAAGCTGTTGTTATGTTCGCACAACTGGATCGCAGACCTGCGAACTGAGTGCCGGCCCATAACAGTGGGTGCACTCCTTCTGCCCTTCGCTGTCCTCAATAATATCGTCGATTCTTTGCATAAGTTTTTTCTGAAGTATTGGAAAATATTTCTATTCATTGGACTATTGATTGGTTTACAACACTATTCAGTCAACTCTTTGGAAACGATTCATATGTTTGCCTATAATTCAGTCAAATATGTTATAAATGTTTTGACGAAATTGTTGTCTCATTTGACTGATTCTGATAATACATTTCCAATAATAACGGTAACAATCGGTTATTTGATAGCCTTATGGTTCGAGTGGTCAGATATTATGGACAGGTGTTTGTCATTCTTGGGTCCATTTGTTTGGATGACATTATTCGTTAATATCGTTGCTCTGATCGGAACATTGGGCCATATTTTGTCCATAATTCTGGTCTCAATCATCTTAATTGGTCTGACAAAGACACTAATCAGCGCACAGTCTCATTCCAGTGCCAGCGATCAAATCGATGGTTTGGTTAAGTTTTCTGTAAAACTCAAGTCTATGTTCTGTTCGTTCGCTCTGTTTGTGATCTCTTCGTTAAAAAACAGAGAAAATGACGATTCGAGTCAAGAATCTGAAGACAACAGTGAGTCCAGTGTTGCTCCCGATGAGCAAAAAGAGTTCGCATCAATAGCTACCAGTCCTATAACTGTCCCGAACATAAAAAGTGCATCCAATAGTCGAAGGGATAGTTTGATTTCAACGACGAATTCGGACAATAAATTCAAAAGTAATAACTATTTGTATGCAGTCTTGTGGGCAGTCGTATTGGTGCAGATCTGGTCGCACCGGAATCTCATTTATTTGGCTTCCATTCCAATCATTTTGAAATTGTTGACTATTGGCTGGTATTATATCTCATCCTTAATATACAATAATATCCATAGATTTGATGGATTCAAACAAATGCGAACGAAAACACTGTTTCATCCGTTCGTTCGGAAGGCTTTCCATTACTTCCTGACCGGAGATAAAGTGGTATTTGTTTTGTTTAACACTTTTATAGGACTTAACTCTATATAATGGATATAATCTTTGCTTCAGATAACCGATACAATCGAGTCATCTCTTAACGGATTGACCAGTTTGTCGGTCATATGTCTGACCATTTTCTGTATTCTATTCGCCGCTGTTTTTATGTCAATTCAGGTCTCTTTCCCTTCTATTCTCTGTAAATCAATTGCATTGACGTCTAACCCATAACACTATTCATACCTAACCGGCCAACAGATTTACGGCGAAAGTTTACATTTAGTCAATTTGATGAGTAATGTGTTCAACAATACGATCAACTCTTACCCCGAATCGACTCAGCTTTTGCCAGAAAGCTTCAAAGGAGTGCACGAAATGCTCGACGAAGTCGTGCGCAATGGCTATGAATACGGGCGCCAATACATCAAAGACTCGGTCAAAAGTGCTTTCAATGTTGACTCCAATCTCACCAAAACTAAAGACGTAGAGAAACAGATACTTGAGATCTGGGACAGGGCTTACCACTTATGGCTGGTGCGCAACGCCAATGAGACCGATGCCCTGCCAACCAAAGGGCCGTACGATTTCGATAAGCTGTACAACGCGTTCAGAACTCTGGACCTAAACCTGTGCTTCAATATTGTCAAAGAAAATATCGATACTTTGATGTCAGTGCTCGACTCGGTTTGGCTGCTCCTCAAAGGCAACTTCACTCTACTCTTCACAGCAATCGCTGCCGTCTTCTCGACTCTATTGGGCGGAGGATTAGGTTTAATGAATTTAGTGCTCAGTTTTGTGAGTTTCAAACCTATTGTAGTTATGACTCCATTATTGATGGAATCTCTGTTACCGTCAGATCATATTCACGACTGCGCTCTTCTATCTGTTGTCTGCGAGCGGAGAGAACTACAAACCCGTGGAACTGGTCAACAGAATATTCCCGTCAGAAGTCACTTCGCAACAGAGCAACAGTTCTGCCAACGCCTACACTAATAGTAAGTTCGGGCGAGCAGTAGAGGAGGCCGTGAACGGGGTCTTCGCCGCATCGCTTAAGATTTCATCCTTCTATGGTCTGTACACTTGGCTCATACATGTGCTCTTCGATGTCAACATTGTTTACATTCCTTCTGGTATTCATTAAAATGCTATCAAAAATATAAATCAAATATTTTTAAACTAAATTTTCTCCGTTTCCTAAGTAATGGCAGCCATGTTCGGTGCCGTTCCATTCCTCAGTGCGTTTTGGGCCTCATTTCCAGCATTTTTAGAGCTTTTCTTCGTTCAGAGTCAGAGAACAAAAGCAGTTCTGCTCTTAATTACGGCTTATTTTCCCTCATTTTTGGTCGACTCAACCATTTATAGCGAAATCAAAAGGTATTAAAATAATTACAGAATTATTTAAACTCATTTCATTCCACATCCTAGTGCTGGCCACCCATATCTTACCGGTTTGGCGATAGCGGGCGGAGTCTTCTATATAGGCTTTGAAGGAGCGCTGTTCGGACCCATCCTATTGTGCTGTCTGTTTGTGGCCTTCAATATGTATAGCTCTATAATGCAAGAAAGCTCGAGCCCTCCCAACCCTATGGCCCCGTCCGATCTGACCCCACAATCGACTATAAGGCCCAGTACTTCACAATTCCGAAGAATACATTCTCTTATTTGAATCAGTTTTGGATTCAATCAAATCATTATTTATTATAAATTAATTATTTGTTTAAAAATATTTAATATATTTATTGAATAAAACATATGAAGCGAACGAATGCTTATCCGATAAGAAGTCTTTTCCGACCTCGAAGTCTGACCACTTCTAACCGCTTTAAGACATCGTTTTTAGTACTAATGATGTGTTTATCGTATGACTGAAGAACTGTTTCGAAGTTCACATTCGGATGAGTACTGATTATTGCTCTCTCGAGAACATACAGATCAACGGCTCTGTCCTCTGAAGAGGTCGAGAATGAGGCCAAACCAAAGTCGATTGGAATCAATTGGTTTTGTTTGTTGTCTTTGACCAAGAAGTTAGATGTGGTTAAGTCGCCCTGAATTACACCGCAATTGTGTATTCGAGCGATAGTTTGGCCCAAATTGGACAGCAATTCGTCCAACGATTCCATTGACTCCTCTTTAGTAGAGCTTTGCAGCAGATATTGGCAGACATTGACTGAGTCTGTGATTCGCGTCATTATTATGTCCTTTTCGTCCACAAACAGAATGCTTGGCATTAAAGCACCCAATTCTGGACACTTGGCTTTGATCTTCATTATAGCCCTGACCTCAGCCCTAATCCTCTCCCGAGTGAGTCGTGAATCCAATTCCTTAATCCTATAGTTCTTTACGAATCGCTCTTTTCGGACGACATCTAATCCGTTGTAAACCCCGAACCAAATGCGCGACTCAGCCCCGAAGAAGCCCAGACTCCAGTCGGTGCCCCCTATGGTCACCTCTTTCCCCACACCAATCGACTCACTCTTCTGACCATTGCTTTCAACCATTCGTTCAATCGGTTCCATAAAAACCAATAGAAAATAGTCTTAAAAGTAATTGAATTTACAGTAAATCAGAAAAATTTTATTTAATATTCAATGCATTTAAAAGACGAGACAAATGTTGGCCTTTTATAAGCGATAACATTCGGAATACAGTCTTTCAAAAGTCCTGCCATAAGAAACACATGTTTTATAATACAATAAAACTTCATTCATATGACTCAATGCAAAAGTGACAGTCAATGAGTCAGATATAGTGTATAATACAAACACTTAATGAAAACACTCATAAATAGTCTAAAACTTCAGCCAAAATGAATTTTTATTGTCTTTAATATTTATTTTCTCTATTAATTACATTAGACTCTGAATTGTTATTTGCAAATAATTATAATTAAGTTATACTGTATTAAAATGGGTTTGTTTTCTATCTATTTTTTAAATTAAACCCCTTTTTAAGTGAAAAGACCGAATGTTTCTGTATATAAAAGGGCAAAATTGTCACAGTTTTGAACACATTATATCAATAGTGTTAGAACTTAGAACCGCACAAAACCTACAGCAAATGTACTGTTTTAAAATAAATAAAGCAACCAATTGACCCAGGTATTGTCTAAAATTGATTTGAATTTTGACCCGAGCCAAATCATAAGTTCAAAACTCGTGCTTTTAGTCTATAAACCCAATTCTTTGTTATAATAAGTCTATACCGACATGTCGTTATAGGCGCAGAAACCGGTGAACTATTGAGGCGAAGCAAACGATTCATTTGTTTTGTGCGAAACGTATTTGAATTGAATATCGAGTGAAGACATGAATGACATGAATGTCGAGTACTCTTTGGGTCCGTTTTGTAATTGGTTTCTGCCCTCATGTCTGGACATCTGGTCCTCAGCCGACGGCCACCGGATGTTGTGCTCATACGGCGCCCGATCTATGCTCTGTCTGCTGACTATAGGGCACCGGAAGGCTATCAAAGCGCACGACTGCCTCAATGTCTTCAATAGGAATAAAGCGATTCTGTCGTCGACTCGATTCAGCAAATGTGGTGCCAATGCTCTCAAGAGTCCGATCCTCTTCATCGGCTCCAACGACGGCGCGGCAGCGGTTATGGACTGCTATAGCAATGCAATCGTTTACCAAAACACAGACCAAGACTTGGATTTGCCCTCAAAGAAGATCCTGTCGGCCGACTGGTCGGACTCGGAGGACAGCCCTATAGTCTACTATTCGGTGCATTCGCTTATAATTTGTTGGAATATTAAGACTAAAGCCGTAAACAAACTAATGATTGGAGAGAACTATCGCAACAAAATCGCCATCTCTTGCATCGCTCACAGCAGTTGTGGTCACCAGAAACTGGCCATTGGGTGAGGCATTGGATACCAGTGTTATTCAATATGATTGACTAACTTTGTTGCCATTCCTCCACTGCTCAGGTATATGAACGGAGACATAACAGTACTCTATTTGGAGACCTTGTCGTCTCTGAACGTAGAGCAGAGCCTTTCGGGCCATAACGACGATATCTGTGCGCTATCTTTCAGTCGCACTAAAGGCCAATACGATGAGGGAATCCTAGCGTCGGTATCGAGGGATGGGTTCATCAAAGTCTGGGACGTCGTCCGCAAGTATAACATCGCAGACATTAAATTAGAAGCGAATAAATCCAAAAACAAAAACTGGTTCTCTCTGGCAGTGATGCCCACCAGTGCCAGTGCACCCAATGATAAGTTCGAAGTACTTATCGGTTCCGGAAACGGAGATATGCTTTCGATTGAGATCCCGAACAAACCGCCCGACAGTAAAATACGAGTTCACAAACCAATGCTGTTCTGTCGCAACAAGTCTTTAGTTCACAGTTCAGTCGTATTCAGTATTGCAGTTGACTTCCGCTCTATGTTTGCCATCACTTCTTCACTCGACCATCAAATCCTCGTTTGGGATCTGAATGAGAGAAAAGCCGTCAACTCTTTCAGCACTTTCAGTCATGGAGTGCATGACATAACTGTGTCACCAATAGACCCCTCCCGAGTGGCCATAGCTGTTGGCGAGACCTTTAATGTAATCAAATTCGATGAACACTTGAATGTCATAAATCAGCGCCGGTTTCCGCCGCCCTCTAAGGTCAGGGATTCAAAGAGTTCAGCCATTGTTTGGCACCCGGAGTATGAAAACCGTTTAGCTTATGGAACATCATTTGGAGAGTTATTTGTTTTTGACATAAATTCTTCGCATAAGAGTCCAAAGTATTGGAGCAAAAGATCACTAAACGATTCGACCAAAATATATGGTCTGGTTTGGGGGCCGTCTCTCGAGGAGACAGAGGCGTCGGCACTGTATTGCGTCCATCAGAGCGGGCACTTGTATTTGCACTACATTTCCAGTAATAAAGTAATTGATTTCAAAGATTATATCAAAGAAGAGAAGAAAAGAACGGAATTGATGTGGAAAGTGAGTGGACAGCACTTGGCTGTTGGCAATGATACCGGAACTGTAGATGTGTTTGAATACCGGAGCCATAAATTGTATGTTAAACTGAGAATCAATTCCTTCCGAAAAGCGATTTTGTGTCTCCGATGGAACTCAAACAAAGACAACGAGACCTCCAACTGGTTGGCCATCAGTTCGTACGACAGTGTCATTCACTGCTATTCACTTCACAATTACCTCAATAGCAGTGCTGATGAAAGCGAGAGCAGCACAGCTACCAATCCTGTTGTCGTGTCCAAACCTAACTGTGTATTGAGAGGTCATTCCGACCGCATCTCATCTATGAGTTGGTGTCCATTCGATTCGACTAAATTAGTTTCGGTATCGTATGACAGAACAGCACAGGTATGGGATGTGTTCAACGAAATGCCATTAATCAACTTCGGCGGACACAGAGGTATACTCTATTGTGTCCTTTGGAGTGCTTTCGATGAAGACCTTGTGTTCAGTGGCGGCGAAGACAACTATATGCATGCGTGGCGTCCGTCCAAACAGTGCCGCAAAACCAACACTAATCTGATTCGAAACGAAAGACATTCCGCGAAGACTAACGACGATTGGCCTCATCTCGAAAACAATGCACTCAATGAAGACGAGAAGTGTGTTTCAGAAGTACTCAACGAATGCATAAATAAAGTTGTTTTGAATCAATTGTGTGAACAAAATGTCGAATATATTGCGAACGGATTTTGTGCTAAAGAACAAGAATTTCAGCAAAAGTTCAAAAATAAGAGCAAAACAACTAAAAAGAAGTCAAACAAAGAAACCAAAAAATGTTCGTTATTTCCATTGAGTAATTCAATTGAGAAAAGTTCGACAAAATATCAGAAAATAGAAGACATCGAAACCTTGTTCGAGAAGATTAACGGCACAGTTGTATCAGAGGAAAGGGCGGAACGGATTCTACTGTACGGCGAGTGGAGTGACGTCAAAGACTTCGTTGAGAAGGAAGTCTCGCACCACTCGAAACAGGCAAACAAAGAGCCCAAAGATATTGTGAGCCTATTGTTCGACATTAGGGCCACAATCGAGGAGTCGATCCAACAAATGGAAACAAATCCTTATTTTGTTTCACTTTCGACGTATGTATCGAGAAATCACTGGAAAGAGTCGTCACATCTATTATCGAAGCAATTGTTGGAATCGGAGACAGAATTTCAAACTTACAGATCGTATAGAATCGAAATGTCGGCCATTCTGTTGACGGCGCAGAACAGCGTCAAAGAGGCCATCGATTTATTGCTTGCGAACCAACTCTTTCGCGAAGCACTCATTGTCGCCAATGCCCGGCTCTGTAGCGAAGAGACAATTGAGCGCATTGTCACCCAATGGGCGGAACACAGAAGAGCTAACTCTGACTTCGAAGGGGCGGCCAAATGCTTGACTGCCATCAAGAAGTTCAATGAGGCCGCGGATCTGCTGACCAACAGAAATGACCCCCAATTCGATCACACCATTTGTTTGTTGCGATCAAACAATAAATAAAATAATTTTAAATTTTATTTAAATTTTACTTTTTCTCAATAATTATGGAATCGATTAAACATTTGAATAATTATATAAACACTTATTTTTGTCGACAATTATTGTATTTATATATCGTATGAGAGCTTTGTTTGACTCAAATTTTGAAATTAAATTAAATTACTTTAAACTAATTTGTGTCACAATTCGGCTATAATTTTCAATCAGTCATTGATTCATAGAGTAAGTCAACTCATCTACTCATTTGATGCATAAAAAGCTGTGCCTCTAATTAGGATACGGAACAGAAGTTGAAATTTTAATTCATTGAATACTTATTTCCATTTTTGACAGAATTTAATAATTTTTCGGTTAATTTAACTTAAAGTCAGTCAAAAGTCGACGAAAATTTTGCTAGATTTTTACTAATGTGCTTGGAGTTCTCGGGTTGTCAGAAAGACCTGGGCAGTATTAAAATGACCTCCACTTCCGCATCGCTGACTGAGATTGAGACTCAATATTCCTATTCATCTAAACATAAGATTTCAACGAAACCCAAGTCTGACTCACAGTTTTCCGCCCAAACTCATTGACCTCAAGGGTGCTATATGTTAGGCAAATAAATAAAATTGATGATCAAGCTATTATTTGGAGATGCTATGAATCTAGAATAGCTGAAAGATATTAATCTCGTGATAATGTCTATTCACTGAATTGTCTCTACGAATAGTAATCATTAGATTCTTCAGGTTTTTCACGCATTCATGCATTTCATTCATAGACTTACACTTACTTTAGCCCATTTCAGTGTAAAGACGATAACATATTGAGTTTGAAAACGACCCAGGTTGACTGATAGTTGACTGAACTCAATGTGTTATAGTCTTTACACTCAAATGCCGTATTCTGGTTCATTTGGTTAAATTCTATTTCATCGTAAATATGTCATCAAAATTGCAAATATAACGATCGGTCCAATGAGCCCCCCCTTGAGCATCTCTTAAAGAACAGCTAACAATGAGCTGCGAATCCCGGTTTCATAGCCACTAATGTTTTTAGCCTTAAATAAGCTGACAGTGAAAAGAGTGATTGCATTCAAATAAATCGCTTCGAAATGTTCAGACAGTCTCTGGTTTTCATTTTATTCATTATTTTAAAGAGCAGTGAATCCCAACTCTTCCGACCCGGATATGAGCCTCAAAGCAGTGAGTCTTTCGTATCCAATGTTTTCTTAAAACTTTTTAGACATTAATTATACAAATATTCAACGATTAGTCATAAACTCATTTTTGACGCCTGTTCTGCCGAGGAGTGAATGCTCGGCCACTGCAGACAATAGGATCGGCTTATGTATGCCGAAAGCTGCCTGCGTCAGGTTTGTTAACATCGTGGCTCACTTTTATGATAATCCAAATCAAGTGATTAATTATTTGAAAATTCACTCAACAATCAGTTCGGGTGGATATGTGGCCAATACTTGCAATTTTGTGCTCTCCTGTTGCGTATGTGAGTTGAAATACATTATGCGTTTAATTACACTTAAATTAACCAGAGATGCGGAATACTCGTAAACTTGGTAAAAACTAATAGACCCTTGTTCTATTGTCTTAAAAATCCTAATATTTGGGAAGGGGTTTAAGTTAGACTGTCTCAGACTGTCAGTGGTTCGAAAGATTGAGATCTTTAAGCAATTTATACGACACTATTATCCCACCCAAGTATCCGCATCTCTGATTGATAGACTGCGTGTACTGACTTGCAGACCAGGGAACGTGCAAATCAGTGATCACTGCCAACGAGACATACTTCGTGTCCCCCCAATACCCGGCTCTGCACAGCGAACGTCTGGATCCGCCGTATTGTATATTCACATTACAGCGCAACTCATTGATCATCAAATGGCCCGTATGTCAGATTCGGCTCGACTTCGATGAGTTCAGTCTGGCCCCGCCAATCAATGGCACCTGTGGTAATGGACAGACAGATGCTTTTATTGTATCAGGTGCCACTAATTTCAATCAGTCTGGACTACCGGGTGATGGACTCTGCGGGGAACTGACGGGTCAACACAGTAAGGCTCGACTCTATTACTCATTACTCGAAAACTATGGAAACAAATATAACTAATATTTCTGATTCAGTCTATCTGGACGTCGACCCCAAGAATACAGACGATCCGCTCTTATTGATAGTGAATACGGCTAACGAACAGCAATACAACCGGAAGTGGAGTATTCGCATACAACAGGTCCCGTGTCAGTCACCCTTCAGAGGTATTGCAGCAAACATTTTGAGTCAATATTTATAAATCAAATAAGAATTAGTCGACTCTAACGACCAAAGTATCCTCTATTGACAGCGCCGTCAGGTTGTCTCCAACAGTACACAACTACATCCGGAACAGTCGAAAGTCTCAATTTCCGTGGTATAGGCAAAGCTACACCTATTCTACTGCCCGGCCAAATGTTGCCAAATATACAGCCGGGACAACAAGTGTTTCAGGCGTTCCCTTCGCCCAATTACTACAATAACTTGCATTACGGCATATGTATTGCAAAACAGCCTAAAATGTGTGCAATCAAGTGGACAGCCATCCAATTCGACTTCGGCGGACGGGCTGTTGGTATGTCTTCTACTGAACGCGATTGTGTTGATTACGCTTTGGGGGACGACATCGGAGACTACGTTGTCATACCTACCAGTTCTTTGGACGGAAAGACTTTATTATTAAATAGATTTTGCGGACAGAGATTGAATGCGGACACTGTGGCCAATGCGGTCAATGCCGACGTCATCTGTATGTATCCATAAGTTATAAGTAGCGATGCAGCTTGGTCATATCATATATGTAAACTTTTAACCCCGACCCTCTGGGTAAACTGTGTCAGGGTAATGATCAGCACAGTTAAGATTGGGATCAATTCTGTTCAATTAAGAATAATCTCTTTGCCGCCATTTTCTCATCAATGTTACCCTATATTATAAGCCGGGTTTAGCCAATTCGATTAATTATTTAACTACCTTTCCCCAACCAATTCTTTTTAATAATATTTATGAAGTCTTAATAATTTAATTATTGAAATATTTTATAGCATATATGAAACCATTTCAACTACTGGTCCATTCGGATGGTCGACCTCAGGTCGATAATTTGCAAACGACACCTAAGGATCAGAAAGGGTTTCAATTGAGATACCAACAAATCGCCTGTTGATTGAGTTGATTCAGTTCATATGAGTTCTCTTTTATTTATGTTTAAAATTATACTTCAATTCAAAACTATTTTCATTTTTTCGAATATAAGTTAATATTTCTTAAAAAATAAAATAAAACCAAACTATATATCGAAGAAAAAATTTCCTTATATTAGAGGATGTATTCTTCAATGCATAACACAAACTGCCTATACATGTATTGCCAATGCTTTTACGGTGCGCGGCAGTGAAGTACAGCAGTGAAAACATATAAATAAATATTATTACTTTGTCTCACTTACAATGGCATACCATTGTACCCCTGGGCATATAGACATTTCAGTATGCTTCACTATACATGTATTCCTGAATGCCGGCGTTTGTGCGGGAATCCGGTAAAACATATCTTTACTCAATACCCTTACTTTTACTCTAGTGCAGAGGAACGCAAACGTGAAATCCGAGCTCATTTTAGAGAGCTTAAACTTTAAGCCTTAAAGCCTTTACACTTCACTTCACTAAAGTTTACAGCAACTATATAGTAATGTGTTCGGGTTCAACAAATATAACATGATGATAAAAATAGAATGAGAGGGGTGAAAATGGTGATGATTTATTGAATGAACATTATATACAGAACAGAGCTAGGCAGAAGATAAAAATTGAACTTGAATCAAATCTTTCAGTTCATGAGTTCAATGGTAAAAGTTCTTATAAAAGTTGAGAACAAATCACAAAAAACGTTATCATTTTTGCATTCGTTTCAACCAAACTCTCTATTAATATTGTATTCTTTAGTTCATTGAATAAATCATTGCTATTATCTGCATTTATCATCATGTTATATTTGTTGAATCCGATCACTTTTCTATATAGTAACTACACAGGCTATCCTTAATGCTCTCTACATGGGAAATCCGATTTCCCAAATGCGTAGCTGAGATACAGAACATTATATATAAGAGTTTGGTTGAACTGAATGCAAAAATCATATCGTTTTATGCGATTTGCTCTCAACTTAAAGCTAAATTGCAAGATCTTACTCAGGCGCAATTTTAAACTTATGCGTTCCTCTGCTCTAGTGTATACAGTATATAAAGATGGGGTGACCAGACTGGGCTAAATTAAGACTGTAACAGAAAATAGGCCGATAAGTATTGTATGAATTAATGTAATGAATTAATTCGAGGATTAAGTTATGTCGAGTGAAGTGCAAAAGACTCACAATTTCTTAGGCATTAATTATCAATGAATCGAATTTTGAATAGAATCTAATAGAATACACCTTGGTCAATCAGTATACCGTAGTGGAAAGTGAATGTGAAATACAACACTTAGTAAGAATTCTATTAACTTGGTATTAACTTGGTAATACTCTCGAAGCTCCAGCACAAATATATAATTCCTATTAAATTGTGTGAACAAATAAATGCGGAAAACATAGAGTTTAGTTGATTGGTCAGAATTAATGTTAATATTGATATAACAATAATTGAATCAATAAATCAATGAAAGCTAAACGACATCACAATAACCACAGTAGTATGTATGAACCACTACCCATCCCTAATTAATTAATTAATTAAAAAAACATAGAGCACAGGCATTGAATAGGCATAGGCACAGCTGCTGCACAACTCTCACTGGACATAACAGGGGTGTGGCCTATCAATTTGGGCAGTGTTTTAACTCGCTTCTAGGATCAATCTCCGATTG
>JAQIWA010001944.1:0-15394 GCA_034693305.1 Eueremaeus valkanovi
GATATGGAAACGGATGACTTGATTCAGGAGACGATCAGAAAAGAGTTCTCTTTGTCTACAATCGTAACCATTGCTCACCGTTTGAATACAATCATAGGTAAGGCCAGTGAATGACAGTTCAGGCCATTCAGGCCATAGACTAGTGTTTTGTTTCTCTTTATTCTGTAATTCAAGTAATCTTTTCATTCAATTCTCATCTGATTTCATGTCTCAATCAGATTACGACAGAGTCTTAGTTATGGATAAAGGAATGGTTGCAGAGTTTGATACGCCCCAGAACCTATTGGCCAGAACTGACTCCATCTTCTATTCGATGGCCAAAGAGGCGAATCTTCTGCCGAAAGCAGAATAACATTCAAAACGAATTCAAAGTCATATAAAAGAGTCATTCATTCGACTAATTCTGAGCATTAGATTGCAATCAATTATTATTCAAAATAAATGTATTCTATTATACATTATATAGACTTTCATTGATTTCTAATTTATTAAGTATATAGTTTCGTTTTGTCGGTTTTGGGACCCCCGGCAAAGTTTTTATTAACCGGGATAGGAAGGAATAAGCAAATGATTTGAGTGAATCTAAACAACTTTTAGTACTGTTAAGTGCAAACCAATCCCCCACCTTTTGAATTTGGCGCAAAAAATACTGCAATTGTTTGAGTCAAGGTATAAATGTCATAGTCATTTGTAACTATGAATAGATTTGTGATTTACTTCAGCTGATAAGTTGACTATCCAGTGGAAAATTATATTTTGTTTTCAATTGCTTTGATTCAAAAAGTCAACTTATTTTCAACTTAGTATTCAACTTATTAACCGAAGTAAATTACAAATCTATTCACGGTTACAAATGACTATGGCATTTATACCTTGACTCAAACAATTGCAGTATTTTTAGCGCCAAATTCAAAAGGTGGGGGATTGGTTTGCACTTAACAGTACTAGAGGTTCTCCATATCTTAATCTCTTGTTGTTGATAAAGAGCTTAAAGAGTCTGGTCAATTATTAAAAGATCCTTAGGCCGGAAAGAAAGACCTCGGTAGCCTTGAGAGGAGGGTCTCCGTAAGAATAGGCTCGAGAGGAGTGCCACTGTAGGTGTAGGATGAAGAAAAGGGTCACTTTGGGGGTTACTGAAGAAGTGACCCTTTTCTTTCCGTCTCTGCATGATCGGCTGGAAAAGTACCTGTCTAAAGATAGATTAGGAGAAGCATTTCTGTATGAATAGGCTGAATAGAAGTGTCTCTATAAGCATAAGTTGGAGAAAGGGCATTAGAAGGGTTAGGTTCGTGAGAAAGATCTCTGTAGGGATGGGCTAAATAATAGGGTCCTAACCATAAGTTATTGTTATTGTACAGTAAGTTATCGAATCTGACATAAACTACAGTGATAGTCAAAAGTAATGGCAAATTCACCACTGTAAATCTTAACACCGATATTTATGTAGAAAAAGTGCTCTCCCTCTTAAAGAATGAAAGACAACAAACTCAAACCTTAGGAATCTTCAGGGCTTTACTCGGTGAATGGTTAGAGTAAGCCGCAATGACAACAAGGTCCTAGGTTCGAATCCCTTAGGGCATGCATTTTCAACCTTTGACGATATCGTCAAAATTATATAGTAATGAGATTCGTCGAAAGACTGCGTTGGGCATGTCTGCCTTAGGGGATAGTATTTTTTTAAGATTAAGAATTAGAATTCTAACTCCACTCGCTGTTGAGTTGTGTACGTTGGCAGTCTGTTCATTCTGAATCGCACTTTTAGACTGAAATGAACACTTGTAGATCTAAGTGATAACTGATAGCTTCAAAATAATTTCTGTTTCTTTTATAGTGCTAAAAAGTCTAATAGTTTAGTAGAATAATTGATTTTAGTAATATGGAGAATTTTCATTCTGACACTAATAAATTGGAAAATCATATGAATAATCTATTATTCATTGGAATATTTGTATTTTGCGTCTTATACCACATAGAATTAATAAGTCATATTTATTGATAGCGGAAAAAAACTTTACTCTCAACTTTAATATTTTGCACTTTGCTTGGATTTGAAAATAATTTCCACGCCGTATTTTCATCATTTTATTCAATGAAAATTGCTATTTATCAGTGTTATTTAACTGAACTTATTTTCATCAATCAATGTCGACTTCAGGTTCCCTCATATTACAATGTTATGACAAAAGTCAGGAAAGTCTGTTCTAGAGCACTTTTTCTACATTAATATCGGTGTTAAGATTTACAGTGGTGAATTTGCCCTGACTTTTGACTATCACTGTATAAAGGTTTTCTAAACCTCTCAACATTTGCCCTTGCTAACAAAAACAAGACGATGTAATAAGTAACTTGATTAATTTTTAATAGTATTATTTCAATCCTAAGTCTACATACAGTGCATTAAAAATTCATTTTTCAATTATATAACTGTATTTAAGAGAAGATAATTGAAATGCAGACGAGGTGGGAGTTAAATCTTTAAATTTCAGTTAGATCCAAGACCAATCAATACACGCATTTATCAACCAGACTATACATAAATATTTAAATTAAAGAAAAAAAATAGAAAAATAAATACAAACGTCAAAAGAGTAGACAAAACTTAATGAGAAAGAAAATAAAATTGATTTTAAAAATAGATAAAAAAATATTTTTGATTAAATCCTGACTGAAATGAGTTGTTTCCACATTTTCCGTCACAATTGACGTAAGAATTTCAAATACACACAATATTTTAATGAATTATATGAATCTATATTTATATACAGTATAAGACAATTGAATTGTAGGCCTCTTGTGACCTGTGATCGATCGGCGACTGATAACAAGTTGATTCGGATGATTCTGGCGCTAAGTCTTCTCCTATTTTCAACTTTCGCAGCACTAGTATTGCTATTCTTTTAATTGTATTGACTTTACGCCCCTATTCTCTACTTCCATAAGGTTTTCCTCATCTAATTGTAAGTCTAACTGAAGGATCAATAAGTATATATCGGCTAAAGTCTGGCCAAAGATTTTTAGCCTTTAATTTAGTTTTATTCGACGCTCTCTTCTGCTATACTTTATTTGTTACGTATATATTGAGTATAGATATAAACTGGATATACAGTAGAGTGCAGTCGATGTGTTCATCATCGTTGAGGTAAAGACTAAATCAAATAACATATAATTCATTGCAGAATAGAGTAAGACATAGACCAGAATAAATGTGACTCGAAATCAAATACAATCTAATAGAATAGAACTTGTGCTGAGAATAACCAGTTTTAGTTATCAGTACAGTTTTTTGTTCGCAATTTTATTATTTTTTTTAACAATCAAATTAAACTTTTATTTTATAGCTTTTATATTAAATCAGAGAATAATATAACAAATTGTCATTAACTTATTTTTAATTTAGTAAGTCATAGGACCCGGTACATCTACGTGTATCTAATGTATTGATTTGTAGCAAAATTCACACTGAATACAATTAAATATATTTTAAATATAAAAATATTTAAACAAATAATATTGAAATAGAAATTATTTAATACCAAAGAATAATATTTATATAAATCTAATAAAAGAAATGTGAAATAAATTAAATTTTATTTTACTTTTAGACAAAGTTTAGTCTATTATTGAATACTACTCATAAATATTGATATAAAGTGTGTCTGAAATCTAAATAAAGAATTTAATGAAAACACAATTCAAATCAAACAAACAGTATTTGAATGTTTGCTTCAAAGCGTTAAATACGAAAAATATATTAATAATTGTGTACTTATAGGCCATCTCTTTTGGCGAAGGACTTGAGTACCGGCAGAATGGCATTAAAGCCATCGAATATCTCGTCTTTGAATTTGGCTCCGGTCAGCACTACCTTTCCCGAAACAAATACTAATAATACAATTTTCGGTTTAACCATACGATAGATAAGTCCGGGAAAAAGTTCCGCCTCATAGGAACAGTATTTCCGGTGCGCTATACTCAATGCTTCCAGGTAAATACTGAAGCCGAGGTCACAACTGGCCACTATGTTGTGTATGCGAAAGCAAAGGAATTGCGGCTCAAATCCGATTTTCTGTATAATACGTGCGAATTTGCGGGCTGACAGTCTGGCCTGGTGCTCGCTTTTAGCACCGGTGCAGACCATTTTGCCGGATGAAAATATGAGCGCAGTTGTGCGCGGCTCACGTATTCGCATAATTAATGCATTCAGTCGTTTGGGATTGTACTCAGAATTACGACATTTCATAGCAATGTCTCTGAGTTTGAGTTTTATGCTCAGATCCACTGTCGAGACAATGTTCTGAATAGTGGGCCAGAGCTCCAGTTGGCTATTAGAGGGAATGGCCATAATTGAAGGACTGGCAATCATTGTCGTCACCGGCTCTGCTAATAGCGTTGAGTGCACAGCACAAGTCGTTGTGGTCTCTGTTATATGTGAAGAACTTAGCTCTGAATGACTATCACTTTCATCACATGTACTCTCACTCGACGTTAGACTACTATCCGTCTCAACAGATAATACTTCACATACTTTTGCTTCTGCTGTCGATTCTTGTGTTGCTTCTAATGGCACTAATTCAGACATTTTTATTCTTTAGCCATCAGATCAGATCTCACTTAAAGAATAGTCAATCCAATCAATTAGCTGTCCTATAGATTGAAGCCATGCCTTCATTATTATCTCTGTCACTATTTATTTCAGTTTTGATTATCAGACTATTAGTATAGCTTTCGATCCGATCATTAATAGCGCTGACAATGAACTCCTGTCTCTTCTGAAAGGCCTTTAATTACTTTATTTCTATTGTTTTAAAGTTTTACTCAAATTCTACTAAATATTCATACTTTTTAACACTGCATATAAAACTTCAACTGAAAAAGAGTCAGGCTATTTTAGTTTTGGGAAAAGTTGACAATTTATGTAAAGGTCATAAATATATTGAAAGTCAGTTTAAAATATTTGTTCAAAGATGTAAGGATAGAGTCAACAGAAAACTTAAGTATCAAAGTGTCAAACATTAGCCACAGATTTAACTATGATTTGATTGAAAACCCAATGATTTGATTGAAAACTCAATAATTTTGAGTCAAAAATATATTTGAATTTGATTTTAAAAATATTTTCGTGTAAATGTCATCCAGGCATTTCTCGATAACTATTAATTGAGAATTCATGTAAAGTATTCTAATGTGGGTATATTTGAAATATTCATTACTGCCCTGACATTTAGTAAATACATGGCTATCATAACATCGTATATTAATACTTGATAACCGTATTTTGTTTTTCGGCGAATATGAGGCGAACCCAAAATAACAATCTCTGTCTGGTTTGGCATTTGTCAGAAGTTTATCGTTTAATCCTTTTTTATGTCAAACTCAGTAGGAATTAGAGAAGAAATCGATTTTCAGTCTTAAACTTATTAATGATTATACGATAAAATAAAAGATCTAGATTTAAGTTACAAGGTCGTTCTGGGTAACCGAATTAATGAATGTATGGCAGATTAAAACGCAAGAAAGTAGTGCTCAGATCATTATAATTATAAATAATCCTCATATGAGCTAATTGTAAGTTTGCAAACAATATCTCACTTTTCTCAGGTTTTCTCAATTATTAATACTTATAAAAAATATTATAATTTCTAATAGGATCCGAATTACTATCAAGGTATTCTGGTTAATTATAATTAGAGTTTCAAAAATTCATGAAATATAAATTCGAGTGAAATATTTCATCTAAAAGTGAAAAATATATATTTATTGATAAAATATAAATAATATTTCAAATAATTTTCAACTATTTTTGCATTTATTAAGCATATAGTCTTTGGTCCGGGTTATATTCTTACTAAATGTCTCACCACAAAACCTTACAACAATTTTTACCTTTAATTTCATTAACATAATATCGAAATTTATTTTATTTTATTTTCACAAATTTTTTCAAATAAATCAAAAATAATGAATAAGCAGAGTAAAAAATACACGGCAGTCTAGCCGGTTATAGCAATCTGGCGCCAATAGAATTAGAAAAAGGGGACTTGTATGTTAAATAAAATATAATGTTTTAACTCATGTGAACACAACACTAACTCAATAGTCTGTTCGTATTCAAGTTCAAGTATGCAAATTCATATGGAAAGTTCCAAGTTCAAAAGTGTTGAATTGCATTAGAAAGTTCACCTTCTAACTATTGAGTTGTTGTGTTAACTACCCTTTTATTTGCAATGACTCATCCTTGCCGCTTTGCCGCCGTGTTTTTCCCACTCTGTGAATAACACTATATTACAAAAACATTTTTTGCTAAAATTTGCAAATTGTTTCATAGATACCAGCCTTTTATATTTCACAAGTTTATTCAAAAATGACATTTCTTATTGTAAAGTCTAATATCATTTCACCAAAAGAAATATTTTTTGTCAGTGAAATATTTCAGTTTTCATTGAAATTCACGTGAAATTTCACCTCAAAAACACTAATAATACAGCCCTTTTAGTTCAAAAATGAAAACAACCCTATTATCTTTAATAGACAAGCTTGGTTATCCCCTAATTGATGGCAATTTCCATAAAAAGCATAAAAATGAACAAAAATTGAAAGAATCCAATCATTGGTTTTCATTATTAATGAATTTTATTCTATGATATGAATTAACATTTGCTATAAAAATAGAAAATCGAGTTAAAGCATAATTAAGTCTAAATAAGGAACGGATTTAAAATATATCGAATGAATATCTAATTAATGCCAATTATTTCACCGAAAGAGACGAACACTAATAGCGATTCTGGCGTTCTGTGTGAATACAGTGACTGAATCAGAGAATAAATTCCTTTTTTTAATTAAGTTATGTTATGTTCACTAAAACTCTTTTCTAATGAGAGTATATTTGCGATAATTATAACAGAATTTGTTTCTGATTTCTCATTAGAATTCTGCAGTAAAGCAAGCTTGATGCAACTCTCTTATCAAGCTTGTTTATTCAAATCTGGTGACCTTTTACTCTACGATATTCTTGTTAAAAATTAAGCATTCGGCGCATTTTTCTGATAAAATAAGCTTGTTCAAAAACATCAAGATACACTTGGACAAATTGTAGTTGTGGTAGATTACAGTATATGTTTATCACACCATTACGTACGAAGACATGTACAGTAAGTGACTATAAGTTAATTTGAATATAGTTTGAGTAGAGTTTAAAACTGAGCGAACTTTTAAGTAGTGTATGAAAAGGGGTAAACAGAATGAATGAATGGTTGTGTAAATAAATGAACTCAAGTGGTTGACTCTTACGGCTAACTTTTAAGTAGGCAAACATATTCATCTTCACTATATTCCCGGCAATTTTTCAGAAGTGGAACTCCACTTTCGGTCTATGTATGTGTAAAATGCAAATCATTTTTCTAACTAAACCATTGAAATGGCATAACATTTATGCGTTCGTATCGTATGTTGTGTTAAAATTAGCATTTCTGACGATATCTACTGTTTTGGAGACGTTATGACAAAATAAACATTTAGTTTCAATACAAACTACGCTACACTAAAGCTAAATTAGTTCCCGGGGCCAATCTCCCAGCGCAGTAATTCTTATGTATTTGCAGTAGAATTTGAATTTTTTTTGTTTACAAAAATAAAACATTTTTTGTACGATTTTTACGGAAAATAATATTTAATTAATTTATTTCTAATTACGCAATGATTTTAATTAACTCTTTTACGAAATCGTTGATACAATGTATTATAATTGTATGAATCGATAAGTGTTTTCAGAGATGTGCAGGTTATCAGAAATACAGTCAAATTGCATTGTATATCACAAGAATCAATATGAAAATTTAGATCGGGTACAATTAGTTACATAAGCAAACTCAATCAAATTATATAAATTTATCTTGTTGAATTCTGAATTTCCTGTTATTGTATTGTACAATCTTGATGAGCCTGATCATCACAATTTTATAGCCTAACATAATTGTGCTTAATTATATTCCAGATTTATGACAGCCATTCCATAACCAAAGCTAACGATAAATATGATTCGCAAATATGAAACTCTCCAAACATTTATTGCTTTCGACACATATTTTCTTAAATTATTTTCTATTGATTGCAATAATCATAAAAATAGTTAAACTATTTTTCTGTTTAATTCTTATTCTTTAGATGCGATTAATTGTATTTAATAGCACATCATATTTCAAACAGATAGTTGTGTTGACACAAAAATTTTCTGACATTTAAATAACTTATTCGACAATAAAACAAATTCATTGGATTTCATTGCGAATACTGAATCCTATTTTGCAATATATATAAACACATATATCAGACATTTGTTGGCACAAAATGGTTAGGAATGTCTGTTTTGACTTATACAAAGATGAGCACTGGTAGAACCGAAATAGAGCCTGAGCTTTCAAATCGATACTAATACCAGAATATTGTCCTAACATTTGATAAAACCATAATTTTTGTTAAATTTTATTAAAATCCGATTTAAATTCAGTGTTAATCAAAATTATCTTTAAATGTAACTTGAGAATTGTCCAGGTCATATTGATAAGCAATTCGCCATCCTCTTTCAGCTCTAACAACCTGCACATCCTTTGATTATTTAATGGACTTTTCTCTGGTTTTCAAATATTTGAGGCTCTCTTTTACAGACATAAGATTTAGTGAACAATTCACTGATTGATTGGTAGCTATTCTGACAAAAAAATTCCAAACATATTGTATACAGAATTGAATTTAATTGCATTATTGGTATAGAAAAGCAAATCTGTTATCAAATTAATTGATCTTTTGTTTCAGGAATAATAAAGTCATATCTAATCAGAAAATAAAATCTTTAATTAAATTAATAGTGTTATGAAAAATAATTCCATTAAAACAGTATGGTATGCATAGTAGGAATGATCAAGGTAGCATTAGGTTTTCACAGATCTAAGCAAATTTTTAAAAATTTCTATTGAATTTTTGAATCGCAAGTCAAATTTTTTTCCCAATTTAAAATCACGCAAGGGTACAATTATATATCAAATTAGCTTGGTTATTCTTCCACAGAGAAGATTCTGGACATTCTTATCTGTTTTTCTAATAAAAAATTTTGAAATATTCTCGAAATGAAAACTAGACTGAATACCAAACACAAACAACAGTAGAGTTATATAAAAGGATCGATAAGTTTTCGGCGAAAAATCTTTTAGCAGTTGTCAGGCGTTTGCTTCACATATACACAGTATTTACTGCATTCACAATACACTATAAGTCAAGCGTTACATAAAAATCTTTGTGTTCATTATGAGACCTGAAATAAGCTTTAAAGTACTGGTAATAAAAGTGAGTATAAATTCAAATTAAGACAAAATACAATACAATAATAGGAATACATTAGAAAAGGTTTTATAATATTTATTATTATTATTATTATTATAAAAGAATAAGAAACAGAAAAATACATAAAAATGTTGAAAACTTTTCCGCGAAAAGAGTGCGTTAAAGCAAATACAGTGTAAGTGAATGAAAGCAATACTAGACTTAAAGTATATTTATATCAATTCTTATGTCAAATGAGTTGTGAAGATCGGCAATGAGTGCAGAAAAATAGGAAAGAAAATGGAAAAGAATTTTTTGAACTCAAAATCATGGCTTTCATTATACAAAGGTTATATAACTTTATTCTCGGCTTTATTTGTCGTAGACATTGACTTTCGAGACGACAGTCTCGTTTAAAATACACTATTATTCCGTAGAGAGAGAGAGAGAGAGAGAGAGAGAGAGAGAGAGAGAGAGAGAGAGAGCCATAGATAATGTGTACATGTTTTATGAAATGCTTGAAATTACACGAAAAAGTACTAAAAGCCAGAGATTCAGGAATGAGAAGAAAAAGTTTTATTTTTTCTTCGATAGAGGAATCAAAAGGATTTAGACTCAGGTTTTGCCAATCAGTTATTCTTTTATGGCTAGAAATATAGAGAACTTTTATGGAAGTGATAGAGTGAGCGAATACTTTAAATTTGTTGTCTTTCAATGTCTCTTACAATTCAATAGTCATATCATTCAATGTCTCCGACAAATGACTGTTCAGTAGAATAGACGAAGAGATGAGCCATAAAAATGAGACAATTTTTATGTCTTAAACAAGAATATAAAATGAGTGCAAAATTCTTATTATTTTTATATAAATTCTGTTAGTTTTTGACTTTCAGACTGAATGTCAGCTATCAGTTCCAAACCTCTGGGGATGGCCTCAAGAAAATGAGAATTAGAATTAAATTGAGGAAAGAGACGGCACAGGGATTGGCAGAGAGAGAAGGATTTGTTGATGGCTTAAACAATAAGATACTTTAGAAGAGCTTAAATAAACGGAAAGAATAATGTCTTAGAACTAAAAGTTGTTTTAGTTTTAACGGAGAAAACAAATAGAAATTAGACTTAAAGATTTGACCAGGGGTGTTCAGAATGTGAACAAGTCAACTTTAAAAGGAAATGTTATATTCGTTCAGTTACTACTGTATTCCTATATTATTCTCAATTTCAAAATCAAATATAAACTTAAATTGATTTTTAAGAATTTGAGCCAAAATTATAATTGTTTTCTGGACAAACATTGTTTTGAACAAGGTCAATTTGACTATGATCGCAATACCTATGTTCATCTAATTAATTTGATAAAGCTCAATTACAATAATAATGATAATTAATACCGAAAATCATCTAAACAAGCAGAAAACATAGAGAATAGGCTTATCTAATATGCTTTCAATAAAAGCATTGCAATAAAGCCGTTACTCTTATTATTCCTTAGAGTTCTCTGACTTTTTTCATATTAATATAATATACAGAATATTTTTTTACTTATTTATCTCAATTTTCTGCCTTCTCTTCTATATATTTATATATCCAATGCATTATTTATGCTCTAATTTTGTTGTCTATGCTTTTCATTTTGATAAGTGAATGTAAAAATACAATTCAGTTCGCCGTTGCTATCAATGCTATTGATATTGATATCAAATACATAATTAGATTGCTTTATGAATAGAATATTATTTTCGATATAAAACACAATTTAATATGAATTTTATTTTTCATATTTTTATTTTTAGAGTACAAATAATAAAATTCATTTGTTATGTAATTACTGTTAAATTTATAATTTATTGATTATTCGCATTATTTTATCCAATAATTTGTTCAGAATATTCTGTATATACAGTTGAGTTCTATAATTGATTTTTAATCTTACGATGGTCATAAATTCTCTATTCAAACATAATTTATTCAATAGAAGTAACATACAGTTAAGCTATTTTTTTAACCAGAATAATTATTTCACATTTTCCTAAATCAAAGCCAGGCACACAAATGCAACTGAGATGAGTAAAGACAAGAAATCTTATGTGTGTTCAACTCTGAGTAATAACTGTTATCTTATTTTTTGATAACTTCTTATCTCTTTCGATGATTTCATATCAGTTTAAAATTAAATAATTGTTTGAATAAAAGTTTAATTATTTATCTAAAAAATTATTTTATTCTCAACTCTTGTGTTAAACGTTTATTTGATTTCAAACTGATATGAAATCGTCAAAAGAGATAAGAAGTTATCAAAAATAAGATCAAGTATTACTCAGAGTTGAACACACATTAGATTCCTTGTCTGTACATCAAAGAAGTGCAAACATAAGTAAAATAATATTTTTAAAAATCTTAAACTTGATAATGACTAACATAACATTGAGGAAAATTATCATCCGGTTCCATTTGTCAACTGCTCAATATTATAGCTCTTAAAATAGTGGCAATTGTTTGCGCATGCTGTATTTTGTTTTTAAGCCACACTATTTTATTAATAAAATTCTGAATCCTTTCTTAATTGAAGAAAATGAGAAAATATTGTAAATTATTTTTAAGAACATTTTCTACAGAAAAATGATTTATAACTTCTATCTATTGCAGTGAAACACTATTTTATTTACAGAAATTAATAAAAAAAATGAAATATGGATTAAATGAACTGCAAAACATGTCTTATCTTAACTCTCTTCAAGTTCTCGTAATTTGTTCAGAAAAAAACTTTTCGTCGACTAAAAAGTTTATTGTAGTATAAAAGTAGAAAATAATTATCGATTTATATAATATTCTTATATATAGAATATTCCATAAGATTTAAAGTAATTGAATGGTTATTATTATTATTATTTTAACAGCAATTAAGTGCACTTTAAGTTCGGTTAAGAATAAATATTTATTCAATAATAAGATAAATATTATAAGAAAAACGTTTTTTCATAACAAATAAATGTGTGATTTCTATAGAAATGGTTAAAAACAAACAAGTAATTCATTGCACGAATGTGCAAGGTAAAATAAATGATCAGAGACAACGTTAATTTCAAAAAAATTGCCTTGTTTAAACTAATTGTATCGTTGATATAATTAATACTGTATTTAAAGCTCATTATTAAATGATTTTCATTTAATTTGTCTTATATTTAAATTTAAAAATTTTCACATAAATTGCACTCTAATTATAAAAATAATATTTAACTCATTTGAATGAAAGATCAATTATATAAATGAATTCTTAAAAATGGTTTTAATAATGAAAAGCATTTAATCTCAAATGCATGTAAAAAGCGTACATTCCCTACACATACGTCCCGCACAAATATCTGAGTTACTAAATTTGAACCCAATTATGGCTAAAAAGTACTTTTGTTAAAATTCCAAAACTGACTGATTTTTTGTAAATTTTTAAGTAAATATCTGCCTTCATTCGCGATGTCCAACAATGAGGCATGTACAGTACAGTACAGTATATTTTCACTTTTATTATACTGAATTAAGTTTGAACTCCTGTAGAAACTCAATGTTTATATTGTACAGTCAACAGCTCAGACTGATATTCTTGCTTTACGTATGTGTAGGGAATGTACGGTAAAAACTCATTCATATAATTAAGTTTGAAATTTTATGTTATTTTTGTTAAGTAATTATAGCAGAGATGCTCATTGAATCAAGTCTACAGGGTCACTTTAAATTAATTATTATATAAATTCAAGTGTTTAAAAGAAATTGTCCCAGGGCAGCCATCATTTTTCACACGATTCGGGTATAATAGAAATAAACTCACAGAGAATCCAATCAGAAGTTAATCTAGATCACTGCTTAACCCTAATATAAGGATGTCGTTGATTAAAATTGCGAAACAATTGTCGATTATTTGATTGAATTAATTTGTAAACAATAAACAAACAAAACAGATATAAGTGAACATTGAATATAAATATAATCCGTATAATAACATTGAAATTAACTGCTGTTTATTTCTAACCTAGTTAAATGTTTCACATGTATTTATAGATTCGGGTTAAATTTTTGAAAAATGGCCAAGTATATAGTGCTATCAGATAACTAATAGTAAATTAAGCATTTATTTACAATATATTTGTTGACTCTGTTATGCAATCTTATGCATCGACTCTTCTATACTCACAAATCAATGTTTGCCCAAATATTCTGTGTTTGTGTGTCTTTATAATAATTTTGTGTGCATTCAGACCAAAAATTTTCTTTTAAGAGCAAAAAAAATATCAAATCGTATTCTAATCGACTAATTAATACACATTTTATACGTAAACCTATTAATAAAGTCCACAAAACCGGCGATACTATTGGTTAATGAATGCAAATTATAAATCAATAGATACCAGCAATATCCTGCTAACAAATTAAATGTTGCTTGAATATTGTGTTTTCATCATACGTCCATTTTATTGCTAGGTTAAAATTCTGAGGAATACCGGGATATTTTATTATTATATAATTGAAAGCCATTTACTGTATTTTTGTTGTGACTTCAAGTCTATTAGAGTACAGACTATGATATATAGCGAACACAATGAGAATGTTTTTAGTGTTTCCTTCAGATGTATTAGCTTGTCGTACAATCCGTACAATCAGAACAGAATATATTTTTTTACTTTAGAAAACACTATCGAATGAAGAAAAGAAATATACGTTTTGATCGATTACTCGATTTTAAAGGACACGTAGAGATGAAAAAAATGCTACAAATGTTAAGACTTTCCTTAAGGATCAGAAGTTTTTCTTTTCATTTGTGCGATCGAATAGAGAGTCAATACAAGAGTATATATCGAACCGGAATTTCAGTCCTAATTGAGATCATACTTGTGGTACGAGAATTGAGTCCTTTATTCTGGTCTACAAAACTTCTTCTCTGATACTTTTTATTTATAAAGTAGATTGCCAAGCTTCCTTATTTAGCCTTTTGAAAGTTCCAGGTATAATACCGAAAATGGGCCTGGTGCTCAGGAAATTGATAATTACTTATACTCTGGAGTTTAAATGAATGAATAAGTTATAAAATATAATACATTTTTCTAATTATAATAATCTACATAATTGAGAATAGCATTACAAAAATTACCTAGAATAGGCAGATCAATGTCCTTCCAATCTGTAGCCAATTTTTTCACTAATAAACACCAGAGTTGAGTATTCAATAATTATATCTTTGATAACACATAACCAAAAAATACATAATCTTTTGAAATGTTAATAAAAATAGAATAATTTCAGTAATAATATGCGAATAATCTTCACTGGAATATATCAAAATCAAAATATCAATTCTATTTATTCTTAAAAATCTATACAGAATAAGTTTATTTTACAATAACCCAGATACTTTTAGCTAATAATAATCATATATTGGTTATACACTTCCTGTATATTTCTGATTAAAATAGAAACAAAAAATTCAATTTATTAGAAAACATTAGGATTGAGCCCGGATCAAATAACGAGGTAAAGTCAAAAGTCAGATAAAATAATTTTCTTTAAAAACGATCGATAATTCAATGATAATATCAGACATTTTTCCATTTATTTTTATTTTCTTCCGAAACGAATGGATAAAATCGATTTCAATTTTATTTCGCGAATCTTTCGGATAAGATGTTCAAAAAGATTGTTATAATTGATTGATTAGAATCCTATGTAATGATAGACTTAAGTGTAAGGCCTGAGAGAAGACATATTGGTTTTGCTGTAAATTCGCAAATACTTTCTGAGAATGTGATGCAAATCCGAGAATAGAATAAGTGATATATAGAGTGAACAGAATTTAATCAATACAATGAACACATTTCAGACATACAGTGCAGTCAGAGATAGACTCTATTCTGTGATTACGATTCTCAACACTTAGTTATCATTAATTTAATTTTGCTCCAGAAGTGCGTCGACTCATTTGATAAGAAAAATGAATATCATTTTGATTTGTATCTCTCTCCTGCTCTCTCTCTCTCTCCCTCTCTCTCTTCTCTCTCTCTCTCTCTCTCTCTCTCTCTCTCTCTCTCTCGAC